>VKKT01001570.1:13884-29412 GCA_008038995.1 Haliotis laevigata | reverse complement strand
TGTTCCATGATGTGTTCGGGCAATCCGTTCTTTACTGTGCAGCATTATTTATTGTCTTTTGTTTTATCATTAACATTTCCAACGTTTATTTTCACTCTGAAAACAATCCTATTACCATATTTCAAAATTTACAGGTGGTGCGTTTTCAATGATGTTCAGTTTATATATGTATACTCTACGTATACCAAAATAACTTCGCAGCAAAGATTTGTCGTAAACTATCACATTTATCAACATATTGTTGAATGTTTGCGGAGGAGCATTTTAGGATTGTTTGTTTTTATGTTTAGACCCAAACGCACCAATATTCCGGCCATATAGGAGTGGTCGGGAAATAATTGATAATCCAGTGATCAACAACATTACCATCGATCTATGCAATTCGCATAGGATGGCATGCGTCATCCAGGTCTGCGAGCCGGACCAACCAGTCCCTTTAGTCGCATCTCACGACAAGCATGGGTTGCTGAAGACGTTCCACGTTCAGCATTTACGGGAAGTAGAATATGTGAGTGAGTGAGTGAGGAAGCAAAAACATTAAGAGCATTCAAACGTTGAAAAGGGACATTGACGAAGGACCATATTGATTAATGCAAGTGGCAGAAATGCAAACCTGAAGGAATACATGTGGCATTTCGCAGTGAGTGCATGCAATCAATAGAAAGGGAATCACGTCAACGCGTTGTTGAAACGACAGACTGATTCTTTAGCACTGATAACATTTCAACATGAATAAAGGAGAGTGACGGCTTTTTACCCCTCTGTGTTAGTAAACACCACTGTAAAGATTGTTTTGGACATATTCCTCTAAAGTGACGCAAACTAATGAGAATATGGTGCTGAGAGGTCACGGTTTAAAATCCGGCATTTGTGGGGCTTAGAACCTTTCAACAGAAACCCGTTTTTATGTTTTGTGATCCCATACAATAACGTTGCAGTAAAGAACTAGGATATTCTGCTAGGGACTTGTCAAACTAGTCTCTATGGCGTAATTAACAGATTACGGTTGTGGAGGGTAAACGCGTTTGCTTGTTTGTTGTTTAGTGTTACATTTAGCAATAACCACGCCACATGCCTGAGTGTAAGTCGCCAACTCAAATGACTGACATCCATCACGGCCATTTATGTACACAATGGATACACTGGCATCCACCAACCGATTGAGAGATCCGCTTTCATTAGACGCATCTTGGTCACACTGTTGCTGAAAATACAACTTTAACCATCTTTCATACCCTACACGGAAATATCTCTACCCTGTAGGAGCTTGTCTCTAATGTTTGAAAAGAAAGAGATGAGTCATCGTCAGACAATCGTCATCCTTCCACAACCCTAGTCATTAGTTAGAAAATGAAACAGACATTTAGCGAAACTCACGCACATATGTAAACAATGCAACTTTATGTGTCATTACGCAAAATACATGCATCAGCTTTGTGAGATGCTACAAATATGCAGTCTCTGTTAACAGGGAATAGGTATGGTGGAGACTTGCAGTAAATCAAACCCACAACACATGAGGTTGTTAAAAGGCAGAAAAGAACAACGAAGCCAATCTGTCTTCCAACTAAATTGACCATATTTCCATTCAATTATGAACGGACTGTTGAGCAGTACGTTATGAAAACTTAATTGCAGTGGCGAGAAGAATGGATGGAATGGAGTGGCTCTCATTAAACCAGACTCTTTCTGCAAATGATTTATTGGAAATACAGAAATATATCTTTGTGGATTTTGGCGGAGAAACATCCGTCTTTTCAATTCGCTCTGTCGCTCACATTATGAGCAGACTGACGTTCATTGTGGCATTGACAGGATCTATTTACATCCTTTCTGTTTGGCCCAAAGCTATACGGCTCCAGACTCCAATAATGCAAGGTATGTGAAAGGCTTTGTAAAAGCAGTGGGAATCTCACAATGTAAAAGCCAGAACTTGCGGTGATATCATTGGGAGGCTGGACACGGAACTTCCACCTGGATCGATGGTCAAGCTAAGTGTTTGTGTGATAGTGTATCACCGTTTGCGGCATTAACGGTGTTAATCATGATATCGACAAGTAGATAGATTGATTCTGTAATTCGAAGGCCGTCGTTGGATTATTTGCAGATTATATGAAAACGAATCTATTTGGTCATTTCAAGTCTAATAAAATCCATCTTAAAGGTTATCAGGACATGTTTTTCTCGTAATTTTCCCTTCAGTGTCATGCCATAATTGACCACGTCCGCATTTCGCTTTAAGTATAAGAGAGCGTAGTGACTGAAAAAATTGGGAATTCTGTTGTAAATTGTATACTCCGAATTATATAATTTATGACAAGGGATTTCACGAACGAGGTGTACTTTCTTAGATTAGCACGATGTATATAATGAGATAAGCAATGTTAAAGGAGAACAGCATAGAACAAGACTTCATGCAACGTAAACCTTAAAGTAGGAAATTTTAACACACAAGTCAATTAAGCTATATAACCGGTGTATCCATAACAACCATTTGCTAGTGCTTACATACATGCATTTTAAGAAACACAATCAATATTGTTTGCATCTCCTTCAGGTACACCTGTTGTAAATCCTTTAGTAGGACATGCTTACCTTTTTCACCAACACCGAGTGTCACTTATCCGCCAGACGGAATTAATTCTGAGGATACTCAAGCGTAGATATTCTTATTCACTGACGTTCTGTGTATTTCATAAGTTATTGTCTTGTGGTAAATGTGTGAATGTGGTTCGTCCACGTATTAGTTTAGTTATAGACTTGTCATCTGCTTGAATTCCCTGGGTGGTGGATTCTATTATAGAGATAGATGTATCGAGTAGGTTTAACCTTGACATACCCATCGTGAGCGTGGGCAGGGGACTGTATTTCTCCTGGTGGCGATCATCCGGGAATGAGCATGATAGCGCCATGTGTGGCATATCGTGACAGAACGTAATGCCCATGGAAATGTGATTCCTAGCAAGTAACAGCGTTTCATGCTGAATTTGGGGATCACCTTCCAAGTGATTAAGACAAACAAGCGAAAGAAATCCGTCAGTGATCCAGGGTTTCCAGATCGTCCGTGGCTGATGACTAGGTCAAAGTGATATCAGGCTGGTTGAACAAAGTACAAAAATGTTTCATTAGCATGTAATGGATGCCAAATTATTAAACTGGCTGCCTGGTAAAACCACTTGATCTCGAAGCAATGAGAAGAGACAAACGGGGCCAAAGTAAAAGAAAATATCTGGTGATACTCGATTGGAGATCCACGCCATTTCGGACGATCACACAAAAATAAGACTAATCAAACATTATTACCGCTTGATCTCCAAGCAACGGCAACAGAGAGCCGAGAGCCAAATTTTCATCAAAATCCAAAGCCGTAAGAAATAAACAAATAAACAATGAAGAGTGAGTTTAGTTTTCGCGAATCATCAGTATTTGTAGGAATCACACAGATGACTCTAACTGGCAGAGTTCTTTTATGACTATGGCAATGGTTTTGTCGCATTTGTTTAAAACACAGTCTTTCTGTTAATTGAGACTGTATCAAATTAATGTAGAGGAAGGCCTGGAGAGATGCAAGTCTTTATCCGTCGCTTCTTTTGAGAAACAATCATGGGGCATGATACATAATGATGGCGAACTGGGATTCGAACCATCGACGGAGATATCTGGTGACGAAACTGCTCTACAGATCTGCAGATCACCTATGCACCCTCAGATGAGAGAATAAGGTATGTGAACGGGTCCATGAACCATATCGAACCTAAATGTTTTCATGATCTTTTTGGGAGGCATTCCAGAAGTTGTAAGTAATAGAAATGACAAGTCGTTGTGGATGATCAACTTCTTTTTTGCATAAAAACGCTTGAAAACGGAATAAGTATCTGCATCGAAACGTCGCCATTGTACAATAAAGAAGTTGATGATCTATAAAGACTTGTCACTCCTTAATTGTTAATATTTGATTATAGCGCTATGGATGCCGAACAACTGACTTTACACACTGTGCCATCGTTTCAGCGTCAACATCAATACTATACACACGAGCCTATCATAGTGACTTCACCCTGAAATCGCTGACAACATATGCTACTGCAGACCCACAAGGGCTATGAATCCAATGACAGCTCTCACTCGAAGAATCCCTTTTAAATGTTAAATAAGCGATTATGGTGCTCACATTGTGATATTTCGTGGCGTGGCTACCTCTACGAAAATCTAAAACTTAATATGCATTGTCACATACAAGCAGGTAATTTCATAAAATATCCGAAAAGATCGATCATGTATTGTATTGTAGATCATGTAAAAGATAAGATCAGATAAAATGAAAAATTTACGATGATGGTTGGCAATCAGTGAATATTCCCTAGACAACTAAAGAAAGGAAATAATTTACGTTCAAGAATGAACTTGGAAAACAGCATTGAAAGAAACCAAACAATTTCTGTCAACTGTCAATGAGTAAGACACTCGTGGAAGTGCTGATGCTGCTATCTCAAAGAATTTTGTTGAAGAACGTTGTTGAAGCCAAGTCTCTACACATAATCTGTTTATGTGACAAATCAATCAAAAGATATAAAAATAAGTTAATCACATATGATAAAACTAGATAGGTTCCAGAATTGAACTGGTGGATTGCCCTGTCACATGTCACGTCGGACGAAGGACTTCGGGGACACAAGAGTTTGGAGGACGATCCCCTATCTGATCAACCCACCTGCAGCACCAAATATAACATATGTTACATTTGACCACTTTCAAATGGAATTGTATATTAATAGTCACCAATGGGAACACGTATGAAATATAATCAACAGGTATTCCTCCCAAGAGTGTTAAAGGAGATACTTCTCGAATGTGTCAAGAGAAACATCCCTTCATGAACATTACCTACACATCTACTATCTTTTGGACCTGATACAGACCGCTATTAGATGAAAGAAAAGCAACATGGCGCACAATCTCTAGCCCCTACCCAATTGTAGATCAATAGATGACCACATTCTAAAGTCGGCTGGCTTTGTGTGCTCTAGATTACGTGCCTGACTCTGAGGGTGTGGGTTCGAATCCCGGATGGGACTCAACCAAGACTTAATTGTTCTCGTCACGATATGGATGAAATATTGTCGATGTGACGTTAAATATTAACTCAATCACTCACTCACTCAACCAAGAAAAGTCCTAGAATCTGTACTTTACTAAGAAAGAGTAATCCCAAATATAACATATGTTATGTTTGACCACTTTCAAATGGAATTGTGTGTTCATAGTTACCAATAGGAACACGTGTCCGATAGAGGGTTGGTTTATAGATAACAATTTGACCTATAGCCCTGGAGAAGAGAAGAAAGTGTACTTAACTGCAAGTGAACTATAACGAAGACAATATTCGCCGCATACATATAATCTAAAATGGAGTACAGTGTAATGTATCTCTCAAATTGATAAAACATAGTGAACTTGTCTTCCACCATGACATATTTCGTAGCATCTACAGCTATCAGAGATGAAAAAAAATAATGATGAACAAATTCAATTTAAATATCAGAGTTCATCGTTTGCCCCAAGAGTGACATTAGCACAGTAGGAAATTCGGTTCGAAATTTACCCCAAGGCTAATAAAAGTAATCATGGAAATTTGGATATGTCCCTTTACATACGGAATATTGATAGAGTCAAGTTAGGTAAGTCCTGAAGCCATCGGGACAACACTTTCCTTCACTAACGCGTCAGTTATGTGGAACCTAAAATCAAAATGTAGAATGGCACTCATAATGCTAAATTCTGTGCAAATGAATTGTTTACTTATACAGCATAACGTACAAATTTCATTCAAAGTATTGTTCATTGTTCTCAATTTTAATCGTAGAATACACGTATGTTCCTTAAGTGTATGGCAAATTTGCGAATACATCGCTAACAACTTTAGGAATAATGAATTTTCAGATGAGGTCGATGCAGGAAGCAAAAGTACTGCAAATCCGAATGTTCCCTAGTGTGAGGATCTATCTTTATTTTCTGTCAGTTTTTATGTTGTTTTGTTCTCCATAGTGATATCGTTTTATGATAACACAGTCATCATCTGTTATACTTAAGTAGTTTTAATGTCCATTGTCGACAGATATTTATGTTCTACATTTATTCATTTTTAATGTGTCAAATTTTCTCGTCACGATATGACTGAAATATTGCCGATCTGACATTATTATTAACTCATTCCTCACTAATACAGCACAACATCGATTCCTGTATACATAACTACGATTTTTGGTGTTGATATAAATAATCCTATTACTGATTATGACACAATTTCGCTAAGGTAACTTCATGCATCAAGGTCAAATTATACAAATATCATTTTCTCCTACAAGAGGTTTCGGGGTTGCGGGGTAGGAAAGTGGTTAGAGCGGTCGCCAACGCTGGTTTGACTCTTCACATGCAACGTGTGCAGTCATTTCTGCCGTGATATGTCTGTAATATTGCTGAAATCGGCGTAAAGCCAAACTGATTCAAAGGCCTTCTCTTGAGGTGAAACAAGACAATGTCTCAAAAGAGCATGGCATCAATTTCATTCTCTTAATATTGTTTTGTTCAATAAAACATATGTGCTGTATGGATTTTTCTCTCACAAGTCATATGTATTATAATTCATCTTGGATCTTTTGAAGAAATGTCAGCGCTTGTTTGATTCTTTGTCTTTACAGGAAATGACATGATTTGATAAATTCTGATTATTTGAACTCGTGTTATACGATCAGATTATTGACGCCGGTGCCACACGGTGTTAAAGTACTGTTGAACTATTGCCCTCCTGACAATAGCATGCGAGTCCATCGAAATCAAAGTTTATAACATCTACTAGTTCTTATTTCCTAGATAGTATTTTTTTAATATTGGTGGGCACACACACCCTTGTGATCAGTGATGGCGTAAACATGCAGGAAGCAGAAGCACTTCAAAGGCACAGAATTTCCATGCTTGAAACCGGGTGGTCTAGGTATGCTTGTTAGGGGTCTATAGCCTGTTTATCATTTTCCAAAGGAATCCCACAAAAAGTAATGTGGTTTAATATTGTTTTTGGATAACTAAACTGTGAAACCAGCTTACTATCCTATTGTCCTTTGTCGACAGATATTTATTTATAACAAACTTGTTCTCATCATGATATAGCGGATATTACCGATGCCATGTAGATTTTTAATTCACTCTGTCGCTTTTGATAAACGGGTCACTTACGATTATTTCTAAAACGTAGAAATGGACATGCATGCTCTGGGTTAAACCAATGGGTAAACATGCAGGAAACAGAACATCTTCAAGAGCATAGAAGTACCCATGCATGAGTGGTCTAGCTTTCCACGTAAGTAGTATATAGCCTGGTTTTGATTTATCACAAACAAAAGAGAAAACTGACTTATTTTATTAGTTTTGTTTGTGAAACCATCGTACTGTTCTACTGGCATTTGTTGACAGGTATTTGAAAATAACTAACTTGTTCTCATCGCGATATGGCTGAAATAATGCC
This sequence comes from Haliotis laevigata, assembly GCA_008038995.1. Lineage (NCBI taxonomy): Eukaryota > Metazoa > Mollusca > Gastropoda > Lepetellida > Haliotidae > Haliotis > Haliotis laevigata. The sequence continues at coordinate 21,893 of VKKT01001570.1, read as the reverse complement.
GATGTACAATTTTAACTCACTCACTCACTTTGAAGAAAGAGTCATTTACGATTATTTCTGAAAAAAGAAAAAGGACTTGCGTGCTCAGTTTGTCAGGCCAAAAACACAATGACAGATTCAGAAAGAAAGACCCAATATACGCTTGGTACAAAGAGGTCATTGTTTACAGACATTTGTACATCAACATATTACATACATTTGTACATTGCATTGGTGTCCATGTAGGTGTTTTGGATGCTTCACAAAACGAGAAATATATAGTATTTCTAATACAAATGGAATGACTATAAGCGAATTTGTGCAAAATAGTATTGGGCAACACCTAACTATTCATTCTATATCTTGTATAAAATAAGCAAGATAATCCTAATATTGACTTTTTAAAGCCGAATCCACAAGCAACATTAGGAATACAAACGTAGGATCGGTTTTACTGAGTAACACAACACCTTGTCGCCAATTCTGTAGTGATTAGGGCCTTTTTCAGGATAGAAACAATGGATTAGAAGAAAAGTGCAGTTAATATAACTTGGTATTATACTTCTGGGTATTCCAAAGGGTATACTGTGACTGCATTATGCCACTCATTCGATTTATTAGTACACTGATAATTGCAAATCCCCGATTAGGTATGTTTTCGAGAGATAAATCTGCACTTTCTACGAGTTAATATCTGGACGGACAGCTCCCTAGTAACAGTCTAAAAAGGACATTGCGTTGTTGAAATATAACGCAAAATGCGACTGAGAGGATCCACGGATAGAAGTCCGCACAATGCCCGATTTTAAGCCTTGGTCCGATCCATCCCCTCGTTAGTTCGCTTCAATACTGATAAATACGTCCAATACGTTTTTCTCTTTGACGTTTCTTCACGTTAAGCCGGCGTGTTATAACTGCATTACTGCTCAAAGAGGGACATAATCCTGGTTCATCTATTCATTCACACGGAAATGTTATCAATACTATAGAGTCCATGTGTCATTTCAACACTGCCTTGACTTGGCTCTTTAAGGATGATTGATTGCATACGCTCACAGTCAAAAGCTGCATGTTGCTATTGCTCACGATAATTGATATGGTCCTTTATCAATGTCATTTGTAAACGTGTGAATGTTCCTAATTTTATCGTTTCCTTCCTGAATACATATTGTACTTCTTATAAACGTGCGCTATTGTGGAAGCAGGTACCGGCATGTTATAATAATTGTTATTCTGGAGATGCTATCGTTTTGTCCTTCGTGTACATTCTGGTGTCCCTAACCATGATATTGCTGGAATGTTGCTAAAAGCGGCGTAAAACTATACTCTCTCCTTCATGTACATATATGTTAATGAAACATTACACTTAAATTCTTCTAATGCCTCAACAGCCATTCAGTAAACAGACGGGTTTTTAGAGAAGAAATGGTTTTCGTTTGCGCTTGATGATTTGTCATTTACTTAGTTAATTGTTTTGTCATTCGTTGCATGACGAATAGCAGCTAAGCGTTCTGTACTTGCAGAAATAGACGTGAAAAAGCCATACTCTGGTATGAGTAACATATGGGCATAGGAAACGTCAAGTAGTTATTTATACCTAACTGCATTTGCTTTCGAATCAATCTTTTAACAGACAGAGGCGCTATTGTAGAAAGGACAGCTTTTCAGTTGCATTGTATGAACGGGCTATAATTGATGTCAGTGTTTAATGTTTTACAAGACATACTGGAGCCAGATGTTAGCTATACTCGAAGAACAAGATATGTCAAGTTCTCTCCTGGCGTCTGTAGTCTTCGCCTCTGGCTTGAAGATGTTAGGCTTTGCGTTCGTCCACTGACAGGTTACAGATGTCAAATATTTATTTGTGAACATCTGGTTCACGTTGCATCGAGGAAAAACTAATCTAACATTTCCAATATTGCACGGATAATTTTCGACCTGACTTCTCGTCCTAAGCGTTCAATAAGGAAGATTGAAGACGCGACGTAATTCAGTTTCAGACTTGATACGTAACATACTAATCGTATTACCTGCTTCCAAAAGCAGATTCTTTACAGTCGGACTAAACGATTGATCTTAAGGCGATAGGAACATCCTACAGTGAGATGATGAAGTTAACTTGGTTAGTGTCTTGTCTTGCATGCAAGTCTTTTATGTTGACTTTAGGCTTAAAGCTCAAGATCATGGAAATCATGAGTAATAACAACAACTAAGACTGTCCCTTACTAGACGTAAGAACACGTTTGTAGCAAAACTAGGCACATTTAATTGATTGCTAGGATTCTGTTGAAGTAGGCAAGAGAAACTACATATCCACCAAAGAGTTCCAGATCGTCTCAACGGGCTCCTGTGTTTGGTTGTTGTTTTTAATCTTACTGGAACATTCATTGTCTTCGGCAGGATTCATTGGTAAGTGAATGAGTTAACGTGTCCATTTGTTTGCGTATCTTCGGGTTTTGAGACATATTTTGTATATATAGTGTTCACGTAACTTATCCAAATATGTATGTTTGCATGCATTCATGCCTTAATGAACAGATAGAATATCGGCTCAAAACGTTTATATTGAGATAATGGTTGTTTGAGGTTGAATGAATATTACAGGTACTCGCATCCATTATTAAAGACATGGATTGTTGCCTGGACATTCTCCGCAATGTAATAATCACCGTCTCTTGATAAATGAGTCGCATAAATCTAGTCATTTCATGGACATTAAAAGAGGCACTTTACAGATATTAGTGAGTGAGTGAGTCTATTGCATGGAACGTTACTCATAGGTTCTGTTATTGGCTGTTCAAAACGTATAAATGAGCGATCCTTTTGAGGGTGGCTCAGTGACAGTGTGGGGTGCGATCACTGTTACTGGCAGAACACCTTTAGATGTAACTCACGGTCGTGTCTGTCTTTGGGGCACATGTGGTGCCATTTACGCTGAGACATTGACGTCGTTTTGAGCACATAGGGCTCGTATTGTTTCTGAAGCACTCCAACAGAACATGACCATCTTCCCCCTGCCAGCACGCAGTCCAGCTTGCACCAAAGTGCACAAGCCAAGGATATCCTTGGGCAGCGAGTACGTCACCGTCACAAACCAACCACCACTCTGAACGAACTTGGCTCTGTCCTGCAGGAGGAATGGCATGGAATTAGACTTGTGATTAGAAGTTTGCTTCATCGAATCCAAATTTGTCTTGACAATAGAGAATAATTATACGATGTTATGGTAAATGAGATAATGAGTTAGGAGCTCTGACAACATGTGTTGTCATTTGACGTTCAGATCTCGGTCTGATGTCCCTGGTACACTAGTAACCTTTAATATCACCAAAGGTAGAAAATAATTCTGACAACTTTTCTCGAATATCCCCTGGTTTTTTCTGAACAGACTAATTTGGCATGCTTGTGAACACAGTCAAATACTATGTATATATTTATCAGCTGCGTGTATTGAAGCTGCATTTGGTTTGAAAAAGAACCAGCCCCACTCCCCAACTTCTAAGCTATGAATGCGGGTCGTGCACTTATTAGTTTAGTTAAAAGAGACCGGTCACCTGAATTTGCCATCTGCCTCACTCCACAGGATACTGGATTCTGCCAGGGAGAACCATAGCACACAAGCTTACACATAAAAAGCACATTTTTGACAGCTACAAAGCATAATGTTTCTAGGAAGTAGGTATCAATTAACCATCTAACCATCTAAGTTCCTAATTCAAGCTTGATAAGGTATTTTGTGTCTGGCTTGAAAATGATGATATATTGTCAGATCGTATATTAAGTTGTGAAAGTGATGTTCCTGTTTTGACATGATGTTGTCAGCGAAGATTTAAAAGCTATTTTAGACCACTATCACATCCACATGTTGGGGCATGATCTCAACCCCACCGCACAGATTTGCGTACACTTAAAAATAACCAACTTGCGTCCTTGTCTATCATGTGTGGATTAAGTTTAACTTTGTCCTGCCCAGCATGATACTTGATGGAAGATTGCATTTCGCCATCATCCGGGAATTAACGTGGTAAAGCCACGTGTGGCATATTGTGAAAGAACGTAATGCCCTTGGAAATTTGATTCCCAGRAAGTGACTTTGTTTCACGCTGGATTTTAGGATCGCCTTCCGAGTGATTAAGATAAACAAGTGAAGTGCACTTGTCTATGATCTGCAGTTTCCGGATAGGTCGTGACTGACGAGGACGTCAAGGTGATATAAGTCTGGTTGTAAAGAGCAAAAAACAGTGTCATTAGCATGCAACGGATGCTCCATTGGTTCACGCTATCCAGCTTGTGCAAGAGATATTGGGCAAGAAAAACAAGTGTGAACTACATCTCTGACTGATGTCACATTTACCTAAAAGAAGAGGGTGAATGTTAAAAGACAGTTAACAGAGTGGCGGCAATTATGTCACACAAAACAGATAACTCAACAACCCAAGTCATCGCGGCGATGATGAATAATTAAACTGGTAGCTCGTTACAACCGCTTGATCTCCACGCAACGAATGATAAATTGTGCCCAAGTTTCATCTCTTTAATCGCCCGTATATTTCCTTGAGGAATCTAGATTCTATTCCTTCCATGTCAAGGACTGAAAGACATGTAGTTGCAAATGGCAGTATGATTATTGCTAATGAAGAAAACTAATCTTGGTAATTGCAAGCATTCAATATTTGATAGTGAGTTAAAGCGCACAAAGGACTTTTCATAGAGATCTGTGTTGATTATGGGCATATTTTTATGTCATTTCTTTACAACACTCTGAATGATATGTTAATGTTAATTATCGTTTAATTATTTAATTTTGTAAAATAAAATAGAACTATTAGATAAATGTTGATAAATGGTTTGTAAATAGATAAATGTTTTATTATTGGTAGTCTAATTGAGCAGCTAAGAATGTGAGTGGCTGTATCCTTACAGGGGGTTGAAGTATTGTAAAAGAATTGTCCTCCTGATTCATAAGTCCCAAAGCAATCAAAGTAAATTAATCTTACTGCAGTTTTTAAACGTAGCATCTGTGTAATATTAATTTATGGCTAAATTTAACTACAATCACCAACGGCTGATGGGATGATGTAAGTCCATGCAGGTAGCAAACGTACTATACGCCCACTTGGTCCCTAGTATGGTGACCTGCCTTGAGTTGCTGCTGGCCTATAGTCCGTTTTTGATATATCGTATCGTCCTGCATTATAGTATAAATATTTTAATTACATGCTAGTTTTAGATCTATATCTGTTCTTACCATAGTTGTTGCACTGTCCTTTTTGACAGGTTTGTATAATTTACCTTTAATTATTATTGATCTATAACTTGATTTAGTCACGATATGGCTGAGATACTGTCAATGTGACTTAAAAATCTTAACTCACGAAACACTCATCGAATGATATATGCTTTTTCATATAAGCGGTATACCACACTGGTGGAACAAGAATGGATACAGCATGGCAAAGGCAAACCAAGTAACGTAATCAGGGTGCACAGTGATTCGAACCCGCGATTTCTGCACCAATTTCGCACGGAAATCCCATATCAGACATGTGGATCAGGTATGGTGCGTCAGAAGAGACAATGAAGTTATAGTCTGAAATGTAAATGCTTGAATGTCGTAATACCGAACTTATATGACAGTCAGGAACATATACTTCACGATTTATATCCTAAGGTCCATAGCATACTGAATGTCAATGTATATATATATATATATGAATATGTTTAATTCAACAGAGAAATAATTCTGACCCTGTGTCTTCACACGTATTTTTCGTCCTCAGGGTTTTGAACATAAACGCCTTAATACTTTGAAACAATTACCATAACGGCATGGAGTCATCGAATTACCCAGTCAATTGATGAACACAGTTGTAAAACAGCATTGAAAAAACYCAATGTTTCTTAGTTGTCGATGACTTATAATTACACAACTATAGAGGACAATTGGAAATGTCAAGTGCTGCTGGTGCAATGTCCTGTCTTTCATGGAATCTTACATGCTTTGTGAAAGCCAACTCCCCGAACATTATGCTTTACGATCAACAAAACGGAATGCTGAAATCGGTATTTATTTATGAACACCCAATATTACTTTTTGCAGGACCAGAATGTGTCGAGCCCCACATGAGATTTTGGCGTAGGTATGAATATGTTCATTATTGTATAATTTGAAATACACTATCAGAAATGACTGACAGCTTTTCAGGATGCTGTATTATGTCCCGCAAACCATGTTTAATGTGTTCAGGGGTGCAACAGTAATATGAGGCCTTTCCAGGAGTTGAATTGATTGATCATACGCGATTGATTGTGAGGTTTTTAAAGCCTGTTTGCCCCGATTTTGGTACTGGATATATATATATTGACCTGACAAATTCCATTTCCTACGCAACCACAAATTCAAACAAATTCAAACTGATAAGATATTTTCCTGAATAATCAATTTGAATCTTATATTTTATTTAAGGATCAGGGTACGTTATATAAATTTCCGTTTCTTCTTCCAGGACACGAGGTGAAGCAAGGCATGGCATTGCTCCTATCATCGTCAAGATGTTCCGTTTACCAACATATGAGCGAAACGAAACAAAATATATCAAATATTATTGTGTTAGAGGTAAGAAAAAGAGCAACCATGCTTTTGGAATGTGATAATGTCAAAGCAAAGAGACAAGGAATGATTTGACAAGAAAGACCACGACCAGGCAGTGTGAACAGAATGGTTTTCAGTACCATCAAACATTCTTTCATCATCATAGGACAACATGATGCATAGAACGTATAACCATTCATTACTTTTGCTTGGAGTTATACAACGGCAATCGAAAAGAATAAGAAGTCTTCATTATCCGCGAGTCGACAAGGAATAACAAGCAAAGAGTCATTAAAATATATGAAAGCATGCTGGTTAAAATGTTTAATGTTCAGCTGAATGTTCTATCAACAGTATTCTAACATAAAATGTCAGCAGTGGTATAGCTGGTGATTCAGATATAGGTATTGGAATACTGGAAAGCCAGGAGCAATTTAGATGGTAATATCACAAAAAACTATTTTCACAATGATGTAGTCTTGGCCGTGGTTTGTTGTTCACATAAAGAGACCAAAATTGAATCAATCATAAAAGTTGCTCAGGACGCTTCACAATATGAGTATACATAAAAATGTCAGGGATTTCTAAAGGATATGAAATTCCTCGGAAAGAGCATATTCATTGAAGATAGTTTTCCTTCCCACTTTATTTTACAATGTATATTTGATAACAAATGAAATAGAATAGCCCTAATGTGTATTTATGGCAAGCAGACTATTCAATCTACAAACGTTCGTCGATCATCGATAATAAATATGCATAAACACAAATATAAATTTAGTTTGAGTGTTGCCGTTTCTATTGGGAAAACATATAAAGCCATGACAATATTGAAAAATACCTCATGGTGAGAACAAAATTTTGTGGAAACTGTTTATGCGTTGAGTGCCTACGTGCTTCTGACTAGGTACGTGAAGCCAGATGACGACAGCGACTTATGATGTAGATTTACTTGGAAAGGTCCTGCTGGAACAAAATCACTGACAACGATTACAGCCGTGTTTGGCTGCGGGGGAGCACGACTAGAGGGACTCTTTGTTTTTGTACTCTGCCAGTTTCATTATTTGAAGGCCTTCGACGTCAGAATGTGAAACAAATGTCACAGTTGTGGTCCCTACACAGTGATTCATGTATGTGTTTTGGGAGTGATTTTAAAATTGATTTGATTGTGTATAATCAGTGGTGAGCAAGTGACAGTGCCATGACTGCCGTGAGATCCAGACATACATACATATAATATATAAAACCCTGTCAACAAATCACAGATTGAGTTAAAACTAGCTAGCATATATCTTTAAAAGTAGAAAATTATTTCTGGACAATACAATGTAAAATTGGGCTATAGATCGCCGACAAATGAAGGTAGATCACCATAGTAGGGACCATGGGGACTTACAGTGCCTTTGCTACCTGCATGGACGCTAGTTGGATTTACACC
>VKKT01001569.1:115172-125598 GCA_008038995.1 Haliotis laevigata | reverse complement strand
TTATAATATTTTCATGGTGCCCAAAGGCACACTTAAAACAAAAAGTATTTCTATCCCTGAAGTTTTTTTTAGTTTATCCCGCCTGTTGCATTGGTGTGGTCAAGAGTGGCTAGGGGGGATATAATGATTGACTTGTGGACATGTCCTTTTAAATTTGTCTCACAGTCTGACCCAATTCCCTCAACAGAAACCATTGCCCTGATGAAAAACACATCTGTACATTTGCTGAGCAATTAGTTCCACTTTCAGGACCCAATCTTATTACAGTGTTGTGGTCTAGGTGTGGCCGGGGTTAAATGGAAAAGCTTTTATTCATGGTTTAATGATAACACTTATGTCCACAAAACAATTATTTACTGCACGTGAGAACAAAATGTCCTTTAAGAAAGAATAAAAATTTGCTTATTTTTACTATATTTATAGTTCTGAGACTGAAACATCTAGACATCAAATACTCCATACACACCATAGCTCAACTATTAATCTCTAAACAGACTGACTGACTGACTGAGTTTGGTTTTACACCGCTTTTAGCAATATTCCAGCAATATCACATGGCGGGGGACACCAGAAATGGGCTTCACTCATTGTACCCAAATCTCCAAACAGAACCATGTGCACTAAAGTCCAAACATATCAAAAACAAAAACTGACAACAATTCTGAGTCTATTTACTAATTCAGTCAATTGGCAACCTCTGACCTCTGGACATGCAGCCGTAATGATCCCCAAAGTACCATCATGGCTTTTGAGTTGCTAAATGTCATCTCTAATGCACCATCTACCCACAAAGCAAATGTCAGCCTATTTCCTTTGTATTTGTGGACTAGTAAGACTTGGACATATCCAGTCCACCAAAGCCCAGTCTGTGAGTTTAATCAGCCGAGCAGGCACGGTCCATTACTCCTGTGATAACAGACTGACCAAACACCATCTTATTCCCTTCACAAGACATCTACATGAGAAACATACAAGTCAACAGATTTGTCATACTCACTTTGTCCTAGGCAGTAACAACATTCACAAAAACAAAGCTAGTCTTCAGTTTGAATATTTTTGAATGTGTATTCAACAAATATGATGAAAAACAATCTTTGTAAACAATAACAGTGACCCAAATAATTCTGTTACACTTGGACAGAGCAAACAAAATCTTTTGTACTAGTTAACAGAGCATATGAAACACAAATTTTCATATTCTTTTTAGATATTATTTAAAGACATTATTGTTGTTTAAAGCTCTACTTCTATAGTTACATTAATTTTCTTAGGTTACAATTACAGCATAATGACTAGGGCTAGCTAAAAAGATTTATAATTGAAACACTGTCGAGGGGAAAAAGTCAATGATTATCGATATGGAAATTGTGTCATGGATAAAACCTTACTTAAACCGTCGTGATGAGATAAAGTTTTAATTTACTCACACAATAAACCAAGTATGTCTGTAGTCATGGTATAAATTATGTTGAGAACGATGTTTTTATTAGTAACCTATGAAGAAATTTGTCATCACTCATCAGTCGCATGAAATATGTCAGCACTTTTGAAATTAGCTTGCAGTTACACCTTGATAGTTCTCAATGATCAATCAATATTTATTCAGATTAAGATCATTGAACTCTATGATTTATATAGATAGCCAGCCCTTACAATCTTACAATTATAAATAACAGTTGAATTAAAACCCTGAAGTAATGACTTGTGAGAGAAGAATCAGGAGAAAAGTGATTATTTCCTGTTCTGTTCTTAGGAGACTTAAAGCTTACATTACCATGACATGATCACAATGAACTGTGGCATACTTTTTCCAATTTCCAACATCCTACAGATGTTCCACACAATACTGGGATATTTAAGTGGAACTGTGCCAACAGTTTTTCATCTTCCTGGGAAATGGGAGAATCAGTGATCGCTTTTCTCACCGAGACACAGCTGCCTAGCGAGTTGGTGCAACGTTGTGCAGTGCATCTCCATGCAGCAGGACATGCACACACTGTGTACAGTGTAATCACGTTTCTCTCTTACCATGAAGTACTAGAAGAGATGCCAGCGAAATTCTTCTTCTACTTTAAGAAATTTGTTTTGTACTTCTTTACTGAAGTTTTGACAAGACAGGTTTACGATTCATTGATTCTCCAAACACTTGATGATGGATTTTCTTGGGAGTTTTTCCTACAAAACTTTTTTTTCCATGATGCATTGGTGAGTGATATGGCTGTTTGGTGAGGATGTAATGTGTCACGTCAGCTGATGATGGAGGGACCATATGAACACAGCTCAGATGTGTAATCAAATACTCAAAAATTAGGATCTTGATTATTAATGTTTAGTATATGAAAACCATAATTAGCGATCAATTGAAGTTTTTAAATCTCAACAGTAATGAACTATTTTCAGAACCCATACAAAATCTTTGTGCTAGAACAGGACTGAAGCTAAATCAGAAACCTGACTAGAGCAGATTGTCATAGAAAATATCCAAAAATATCAAGGCTATCTTAGAATGTTGATGAGGTTTCAACATGATCATACCATAACCACATAATAGTGAGCGAGTCAGTGAGGTGGATTTTAAGCCGCTTTTAGCAACATTCCAGCAATATCATTGCGGGGGACACCAGAAATGGGCTTCACACATTGGGGAATCGAACCTGGGTCTTCAGCGTGACGAGCTAACCACATAACAATACATCATAAGCACAACAAGAACATTACAATCAATAAAAGTCCATCTCAGACTGACAGGACATACGGTTTTCTCCATGATGATAGAGAACCTTTCCAACCAGCTACATTTCTGATGATACCTGAAAGTAATACACTGTCCTAACAATACTTAAATCAACAAAGTTGTAAACAAGTATATGGTCCCTCCTACCTCATTGTTTTCATTCATTGTATGTCCACCTGGCCGGAATGTTTACTGTTATAACAACTCCACAATCACTGAACATGGTAATTCCCGATATACTAGTGTCCTGACCACTGCGTCATGAAACACATCCATTTCACACAATCATATCCAAGTGTCCTCTGGTAGAGTATGTGTCCACTCCAGCGTAGATCACAGAAAAAACTGGCTGTCTAGTAAGCCATGGTGTCATCCCCCGCGCTTTCTGCCATATTGTAATGTGGGGGTACTAACACTGAGTCCCTGAGACTGGCAACTTCAGAAGCCTGCAGGAGATTCTCCCTGCCCTCTCCTGTAGGGGTCGGCTCACCAGTAATGAAGTCAATAAATGCTTCCTAGAAAGCTTCGTCATGTGAAAAAGCCATCTAAACTTGTGAGCCAGGTTTATAAGAAACAGCAACAGTCACAATCCAGTCAGGGTTAATCAGGATGAGCCGTCCCATAAGCATTTTGGTGAATTATGAGAAAAACATCAATAAGTATGTCTGTCAACCAAAAGCCATTTCTGAGCAACCTGTGTCACCTCTATCGACATATACCTCTACACATACACCATCTTACACTTAATGTACAAATATCATCCGTTCCGCTAACACGAGTAAAACCCACAATCCTTTGTCACGAAATATTTTGGATCAGCAGGTCAAAGGGAGGACCAATCAGAAGCAAGTCAAGGCTGATCTGGGCAAAATTCTGCATGAGCAGATACATGTAGCAAGGACTAATAATGTCATGTTCGGTAAATACGACCCAGCAGTTGGTATAGGTTAAACTCATTAACTCAACTGGATATCAAATAATTCATGCTGGGTATGTGTAATTACAGTTAATACCATAGCTTTCGTCAATACTTGATGTGATTTGTGCAGCATAAACATCCGAAGAATTGATACTTAACACAAATGAAAATTGGTCACAGGTGTGAAATATTAAAATAATATTTCACATGTGATTAATTGCCATATACTTGTTTATCTTACATATTTTCTAAACGAGGAAAACAAGTTCATGAAAATGATGAATATCAATAACCCAATTCTATAAAGAACAACTTTTCAATGAATGGATATTATAAAAAATAGTATTAAAAATAATAACCATGAAATCTGAGCCACTACACTGCAGTCCTGACTAAACAAGTAGAAATTGAAAGCATTGATCATATGTTAAAAAAGAAGTATGCTTTTTTTCATTTCTGTACACATTTTACCATTGTTATCCATCTATGAAAATATATTTAGATTCAACAACATCAACATGTATTTCATGATTTCAAGCACAGCATTTTCTCCGAGAAACCTATGACAGCATTTGTGTGTTCAGTTATTGTCCTTTCCCGTCCTTTGCTTACAAAAGGCTCTGCACTACGTGGCAAACTGCTCAAGGATTTCCTCTGCGGAAACCATATTTTCCTGTGTGATGATATATTATAGAAATTGAGCTTATTTCAGCACTAAACTGACTCACTATGAGAGCACATTGATTACAGAACTAAAGGCACACAGCACGTAGGCACATCATCTAAAAGTGAGCGATCCTGTACAATTATCTACCAACAAGGATAAGGGTTGGCCAAAGTCGCCATGTATGAAAATACCTCTGGTGCTGGTCTGAAGGATGCAACATGACAAGGACATTATTCATGATACATCCTTCATATCAACTTACATCCACACTAGGTTCAAACCTAAGCAGTATTTAAATCTTTATGTCTAACTAACAAAAATGACATTACACTAACTGACCTGGGCCCCGTTCCTCAAAGCGATCGTAGCACTACGACAGTCGTAAGTCTATGTTACAGTATGGGAGTTACGATCATCTTAGCACTACGATTGTTTTGTGGAACGGGGCCCTGAATGTGATTGTTGATGCAGGTATTTTCATTACATTATGGTCAGATTAAGAAGTCAGGAAAATCCTAAACTGACGGCAAAAACAGACAACTAAATTTGGTAACATCCACTAGCAGGAACTGGTATGGTGACGACCAGCCAAAGATGATCCTATATAAAAAAAAGTCTTTGATTCCAACCACATCCGGTTCCTAGAAGGCTAGCCTCACACAACTCGACAAGCTCTGTTCTCATTGAAAGTCATCTTATTTTGAGCTAGAAATTCAGAAGCATTAAAACAGAAAACTCTTAAATGGATTTTCTAAAAAGCACATTGAAAATGGTCGACTGACTTTCCTAATTCACAATCTCATATTTCCTTTGAAGTAATGATTTCATCTGGAAACTAGTTAAATTTATTAATTTTAAAAACCCTAAATCATTTGAGATGGTCCCTGTCAGCAGTTGGACTATACCATGATATAAGTATATGTAGTCTTCCTGTGCTCAACCTCAGCCCAGAAAGGGGAACACTGAATGAAAGCCTGGTATTCTCTATGATATATAGCTGCCTACAAGGAGAGAACATCCCACCACCCCTTCTACACAATGGCCTGATCCACCTCACAGGAAGTCAGCTAGGGAACACATGTGCAGTATGTTTCAGGAGGAAAGCCATGGGTGTTTTCATGCTGTATGACCCAGGGGATGCAGGTTATCAACTATCGGGGCTAAAATACTCCCTCATGTAATGGGACATTTGCACTGGTGAGGGTACCAAGTGTAGAGGACAGTAATGTGATCACTGGCGGGCCGATTGGCAAGTTCCTGACATTGGTAAATTCTGGTGTTATCAGCAGGACTTTTGTGATCAGAATTCCTTGAATTTGTAGCATTTTATCATACTTCCTGCTCATGGTCAATGAACAACTATCCAATATTACGATGAGGAGTGCTTTTATCCTCAATAATTCAAGTGTCAATATAACAGGCTATGGCTCTGAAACCATGGAAACAGTGAGAACAAACAAAATAACTTTTTTCAAAATTAGCAAAACTTATTTTTACAATATTCCACAAGTGACACTTCTTTATAATATGACATTTTTTCATGTCATTTTCTGCAACAACACGTTTTTGTCAAAATAGAATTCTTTTATAGTATCATTTAGAAACTGTACAAAATGCTCTCTCAGTCTCAGTAAACAAACTAATATTCTACTATAATAAATGGCAACAAGGCCACTGAATGTGATGAAACTTAAAGGTACAGTTTTCAAAGAAAAATACTGCTGACTGGCTGGCTGAGTATGGTTTTACGCCATTTTTAGCAATATTCCAGCAATATCATGGCGGGGGACACCAGAAATGGGCTTCACAAGTTGTACCCATGTGGGGAATCGAACACGGGCCTTCGGCATGACGAGCGAACGCTTTAACCACTGGGCTACCCCACCGCCCCAAAGAAAATACTGATGTTCACAATTGGGATTGCATTTCAAGAGTAGCCCACACTAAATACTGGTCAATTTCTGAAGTTACAAAGCAAATAGTAAAAATGTCAACTAATGAGATACGGTACATTAAATTCTGAACAATCAATGAGATATCTTGAACTTATGTCCTTCACCATATAATACATGATACACACTGAACAATTAAGATTAAGATTTTTTATAACAAAACAAATTGATTTCCTAAATAGCTATCTGGAACAGCATATAGATAATTATCATATACAGCTGAAAGAGTCACTGGTGAAAGTTTTTAAAAACTAATCCACAGAAATTGTACAAAAAATATTTCACTTGTCCTCAGAAGCTGGTACTAGCAGTCAGATTTATCATGATATAAATGCATGTACAAATGGTTGAAAATAGCCCTTATATGTTACAAGTCATTGAGGATTACTACCACTTGATTTTGGATTGTCCTCGGCCCAATTTAGTAGTCTCGGGCTAGCAGGCTAGCATGAATTTCAAAGTCTGCTCAACACACTGTACAACATGATCCGTGTACATGTTACAGTACAACTTGTACACCGAATACTCACACTTGTATACAGAATCCCATCATAATTGTCCCAGTCTACACAAGCAACTGTCCTGTCTTAGCATGGGTTTGAAGCATCCTGTACTGACCTGTCGATGGACGACCATGCTGTCATGGCTGACTTTATCTCTTGTAATTAATGTAGCGGATTGTGTCATGACTGTCAAGGAGCATTCACTGTTCAGTGTCCTGATAGATGACATTATGTAACTATCTACAGCCATGCATTAATTACAAGCAGTCATTGTTCAAGCATGTTTACACTGGACAAGTAATTATTTGGGTATTTGTAAGATGTGTATATTTTTCATTCGAGAAAAATCCCACCCTGTTGACAAGACATTTCTTACTAACTGGAACTGAAAGAGAACGAAGAATAATAGTCGTTTACCAGAAATATGTAGTTATCTGCCCTTGTTAAAATTAATTTGATAAACAAAACCAAGCCTAATGATCAGTTAGCATGTTTTACATACTTTTACACATATTTTACCAATTTGTTAAGTACATTTCTGAGTAACAAATAGGAAGTATCATTAGCTGTGGTAAACATGGTTACTGGACCAAGCAGACATAGGAATAGGATTTTGGTAACATTTGTATTGGTGTGGGATACAACTATTACACCATTGCACCCCTATAATACATATTATTACAGGATATTTATATAGCGCACATATCCACGTAACTAGAACATGCTCAAGGCACTGGTATTTCCCTCGATCATTGGATGTCAGTCTCAACAGCACATCGTATTATCAATCTCAGCTCCCTGGGGAACATACATAGGAGCATATTGTCCTATGTGGTCAAAGTCAATAGAAACTCTAGCCCTCGCTCTCACCACTATCTTACCAACAGTTACATTCACATAACATGACTTGAGAGTAAACAGGCAAAAGAATTCTTCCTGTCTCAGTTTAATGAAACTGAAAATATTGGTGGAAATTATGACCTTCTGTTTCCAAAGTTGTTTATTGTTGCATTTGTTTGTTTTAGAGTTTGTTCTGACAGTTGTGATCTCATGATATCCCTACAATACACATCCCCTGAAGATTAACAGCTAACACGGAACAGTTTTTTCTCTTACACTTGTCATCTAGGTTGACAAATATCTTTCATTAATTCATATTAAAAATAACAATAAACATGATAATATATCGCAGATATCGGGTCCCAATCATATCACAAAAATTAGCAATATTTATTTTCTGTTTAAAAAATAAGAAAATTTTAACTATATACTCTCTATATATTTATAATACTTATCCTATCTCATATAGTGAACTTTTCCTTGAAAGGGCACTACACGAGATAGGATAAGTTTAAAAAATATAATTTCTTCAAAATCATAACATTAACAAACTTTTATACATCAGCACCATCTCCCTCCACATCATTAAAAGTCACTGTTCTCCAATTCTCATAGATTATCATCGTTCATAGATCCCTGTCATCTCGTCTCTATGAATGATAATGAATATGATCTAACTCCTCTGTGCATGTTTAATGATTATTCCTGATAACCATCAACATTTCCAGTCAAATGACTGCACTGCACTAAAGCTTGCTGGAACCGCCACAAATGTATCTATTTCAACAACACTGTTTTCTCCATTACTTAAAGAACCCCCATCCTACAACCTAAGTTAACCTATGTTTCTAATATCAGGCCCAACTTCAAACATTATCCCTGCTAATCTCATTATTAAGGATTTTCTTCCTTTCCCTACTGTGTAGGGCGGAGTTTCATGCATCACAGCCTAAGATGCTTATGGAACAGAGACGCCAAGATGGTGAAGATTGAAGGTTATACTTCCACACAGCTGGCAGCAGTTTGTGGCATGAACAGAGTCAGCAGTTACCAACATTCTCCAGTTTATTTATTCCTCTATTTCATTTGAAAATGTGGAGTTCACTTTTTGTATATTACCAAACATGTAAATCTAATTCTACTTATTCCTGTTTCATTTGAAAATGTGGAGTTCACTTTTTGTATATTACCAAACATGTAAATCTAATTCTACTTATTCCTGTTTCATTTGAAAATATGGAGTTCACTTTTTGTATATACCAAAAGATGTCAATCTAATTCTATCTATTCCTGTTTCATTTGAAAACGTGAAGTTTCTTTTTTGAATACTACCAAACATGTAAATCTAATTCTACCTATTCCTGTTTCATTTGAAAATATGGAGTTTACTTTTTGAATACTACCAAACATGTAAATCTAATTCTACCTATTCCTGTTTCATTTGAAAATGTGGAGTCCATTTTTTGTTTATTGTAAAACATGTCTATCTAATTTTAGTGACCATAAAGAAATTTTGAAGCGTTGTTTTCATCTACTTATATATGCTTCAAAAGTTTAGGAATGTTCAGTTGATGGGGTCATGACGATTATATACATTCACAATATGAATTATTGTCAAGGAAACAGTTTGTTAGGTCAAACAAACATGGAATAAGCAGTTTATGATGTCAGTTACATCACACGAAACCAAGTACTGCAGGATTTTAGATATTGTAAAGGCTCTTGAAAAGGAAAAAAGCAGATTAACTTAATGCAAAGAATTTGCAAGTAGATTAACAAGAGCTTGATTGTGCTTTCTTTACATCGTGGGAAGAGTTTTTACATGAACTTCGCTCAGTGAAATCTTTTCACATACTTAAGGCATGAACCTTTGATTGATGTAAACGTGATTTCATGTCAACAAACCAAGCACTTGACAAGAATGTCTCCAAATAGACTTATGTAGAAGATCAAATATTAATAATTCAATAAAAGGAAACCACAACTATATAGGAACCCATTGCTTAACCATGTAGGAGTATACACTGCTAGGGCGGAGAGAGAGATGAGAGTAGAAAGATGATTGTTTAATAAAAATATTCTGCAGGGTTTGTAAGAGACACAACCCACATATCGCTGCAGTATGTCTTGACAAAGTCTCATGATATGGCCACATGGGGCACATTGATATAATGGAAGAAAACTTAACCCAAGACTAGAATAAACTAAGCTGGGATGTGACCGGCTTCCTTCTTGAGCACATCCTGACAGCTGTTGTTGTCTTGGAAACACACTTCACAAATGCTAAATTCAGATATTATTTAGCTCCAAATGGGGATGGGTGAAAGTTATGAGGCCGTCTCTGACAAAACAGCTTCCCTTCTAAGGTCTGTTGTACACCCAGGGCTGAATGGGATTTACCATTTGTATATGAGTCTAACTCATATGTCCGTATCTATTAGTACTTCTATTCATAAAAGAATCATTAAATCTAAAAAAAAATTGAATTATTTGATGTTTGTTAAAGCAAAAACTATTTCTGTGTCTCATGAATACTTTATTATAATGGCAGAACAGTCTATTCTTGGAAACATAAAATTGATAACTTGAGTCTAAAGAGAGTTGATTGCAAATGGTAGTATTTAATCTGATAATGGTCCTTGCTCCACAAAATGTCAAGCACCAGAGAACCAAGTGCCATCTTGTGTTGACTGTAATTTATGAAATATGATCAGGTCTTCATTAAAACTCCGCTGCAAAATGTAATTTTTATTTGAGTGAGTGAGTGAGTGAGTGAGTGAGTGAGTGAGTGAGTGAGTGAGTGAGTGAGTG
>VKKT01001569.1:68354-81219 GCA_008038995.1 Haliotis laevigata | reverse complement strand
CCCGGGTCTTCGGCGTGACGAGCCAACGCTTTAACCATTAGGCTACCCCACCGCCCCTGATGCAAATGAAGTAAAATAACACTCAACGGTGGGATGTGGAGGGACTCCCTACAGTCCGTTTGGGTTCAAATGAGAATGATGCATGATTAAATAACTTGAAATAGGGATAAGTGCACAATACATAAATAAGACACATATTCTTGAAACCCTCCATACCCAACAGGATCTGAAATCTGACATTTTATGCCCCATCATGGGGAAAAAGTTGTTTAAGAAAATGTCATGTAACATTGTTCTATTTTCATGATTCACACCGAGGGGTAACAAATGGCTGGTGGAACAGCGCCAGCTGTTTGCTGACTAAGAGGGGGGCTGTGCTGAGTTGCACCTGAAGTGCATGCTGGCGCTGTTCCACCAGCCATTTTTCACCCCTCGGTGTGAATCGTAAAATATGAAACAATGTTACATGATAGTTTCTTAAACAACTTTTTGCGTGGCCAAGCATAAAACGTCAGATTTCAGATCCTGCTGGTTACAGAGGTTTCACTACCATGTGTCTAATTTATGTTTTGTGCACTTATCTCTATTTCGAGTTATTTATTCATTCATTATTCTCATTTGAACCCAAACTGACTGTACATCAAGAACTGGACTATGGCCCCTTGGCAAGGGGAGATAACTCACATTTCCTTGTTGCAGACATAAACAAGTAACAGTGTCAGGATTTCATTGTGGCTTTGATGATCCCGAGATAAAAAGGCAGTATAGATTGTGGGACAAACAACTTTGAAATTGTTTGTTCGAGGCTGGGTCAAGATTTGAGACATTTTTTAACTTACAAATGCAGTAATTATTTATTCTTAAATTTCAGAGTAGAGGTGATGCTGTTCTGTTGGCTAAACCCAGGAGAGAGGCCCAGCATAGAGGATGCCCATGGTCTGCTTCAGAGGTTGTATGAAATTGTGGCCGGTGATCAAGCTAAGGCAGAGAACTTTGAAAAGAAATGGAGTCAAATGATACCCCATGAGGCACGTATTGTGTCGGCCAGACCACAGCCCAAGCAGCAGAAACGACCGACATCTGCCAGCTTTGACAACAACTTTGTTCAGGAGCCCAAGTCTGAACCTCAGCAAGCACTCACTGAACAATCCACCAAACCAGGGGATCTCGTTTCAGTGAAAATTGAGGACATGTCCACATCAGTGGTAAATGGTGGCCATATTGCTGTCAACATGCAGCCAAGTTTGGCAGGCAACCTGGCCCAGTTACCCACCCCGTCTCGCCATACACTGCCTGCTCACATGACCAGCACTCCCATCATGGACCTCGCACCAACTCCAACCGAACCTGATGTCAGTCAGAAACAACAAAAGTCAGGATCGGGGTCGAGAACCAGTAGAAAAATTGAAGATGAATTTAGTATAGCACAAGTAGCTTCTACCAAAAGCAATTCCGGTTCCATGGCTTCACCAGTGCCATCAGAGGAGAAGACGCCTGATGTTTTGATTGATGTTCCTCAGGACGATACAAATGCAGATCATCAAGGGGCGTTAGGCAAAGAGGAAAATGTACCTGTGTCGGATCAGTTTGATTTGTTGGGGGGAAAAACTGCAATTTCCGCAACACAGCAAGCATCCAGTGTTGATGTTCTTGAAGCTGTTGGTGAACCTGTACAAAACAAGCCTAACACTCAGGATGAGAATAAACAGGAACAAGCATCTGTTGATAACAAAGATCCATTTGCAGATTTGTTTGGGCAAGGTGATATTTCAGACCAGATAAAACCTGTGTCATCTAAGCCCAATTCTAGTTCTGAGCTGTTGCCTACTAATGGTAACCAATCACTCCTCAGTGAATCCTCACCTAAATGTGATGCAGAGTCCCCTGTCTCAGGATTTGATGAGCCGGACACCAAAGCTGAGCCTGTAGGTAAGCAGACGGCTTCATCAGACACCAGACCTGACACTGATGTAGAACCACAGAATTTTCTTTCTAATGATATAGATTTAGTGTCGTCTCATAACTTTCAGGCTGAGAGTATAATTCCAAATACATTCCATCCCAGTGAGAGATCAGCAAGTGAACCTGTTTCAAAAGGTGAGAATGTGAAGCCGTCAGACCTTGCTCTGGACAATGGCACATCTGGATATGAAACACCTGCAGATCAGTCTGTCAAATCAGACTCTATTGAGGAAAACACAAGTGGGGCTGAATCTTCATCAGACAGTGCTGTGTGTGTGAGTTCCCCAGAGTTGGCAGACGCGCCCAGTTCCTTTGATGGAGCAGCGCCCTCCCATGAGAAGGTAGGTACATGTGTAGAATATGTGAGTGATGATGAGAGTAAAAGTAGTTCCTCTGAATCCGATAGTTCATCAGACTCTTCAAACAGTGGAAGTTCGTATGTATGTGAGGAGAGCAGACGAATCATTCAGGTGACAGATCTAGATGCGGATGACGATGATTCCGATAATTTGGATGAGCACCAGGATAACATAAGTGATGAAGTGACAGATTCAGATGAGGATCTTGACCTTAGACTTGCCAGTGAACTCTACCTCTCCAAAGGTGTCAGTTCTCCTAGAGTGTTTGAACGGCCACCATTAGAAACCATTCCAGAGGACGTGATGCCCTCACCTTCAGATACAAGTTCCATAGATCTTAAATTTGATGCCCACTTTGACGATGTGTTCGCCTCTCAAGATAATTTTGAGTGGGACGATTTTATGGGCGAGTCTATTGTGGGCCGTGATAGGACTAGTTACACTCCAAAGGCTAGTTTCGACATGTCTGATTGGTTGATGGACGGTGACTCCCTCAGCTACAGGAGCAGCGGCAGCATCCAGTCTCCGCTCGAAAGTGTCAGCCCGGATGTTCTTGGAACTAGTGATCCCTCCATACGTCTCTCCGCTGCCTCAACTTCGGAGGTAAAACGACAGCGAGGCCGGACGTCTCGTTCATATGTATCTGATCTCATCACTAATCGTAGTATACACGACTCCTTTACTAACACAAAAAATACCCGGACACCTTTTTACTCATTATTCGATAATGTAGACATGGACTCCGACTCAGATACTAACCTGAGTCCAGAATCTAACCAGCCTGAATCTCGCCTAATTGAAACAGCCCCAGCAGGATTGCATGACAAAGTGGAAGATTTAGCGTCCGGCTCGCGGACTGACGACTCTTTGTTTATTCAGGTATGCTTCACGGTCAAATCGTAACACTAGCATGCTGTGTCCTTTTGGTTTCATTTGCTGCTTGCTGTTGTAGATCATTGGGTCTCCTCGTCACAATGTTGTAACCATGGTAACCAGTCTGTGGTAACAATGGGTTTGGTGTAGCACATTGCACAGTGGGATACTAATTGCACAGGTTTATTGTTTTTCCCACAACTACTAATTGTGTATTGATATTCAGTTTTGAATATCTTAATGCTAAATAATAATTAGGTGCACAGGTAAATTAAAAATTTTTGCAATCATTATTCTATGTTCATCATCTAAGTGTATTAATACTACTTGTACACATTTATTGATGAAATGAATTTTTTTTAAAAATATTAGCTTTTGTGGTAAACATTGTTAAGTTCCACGACTGTGCAATGTGAAATATACAGCATATCCTTTTCATTATCATCATCATTGTCATCTTCGCCCTCTTCATCACAGCAATAATAAGCAGTGACTTAAGGTAACAAAATATGAAACAAAGATTGTATTTTTTATCAATGTTTGTGCTTCTTTTTCAGAGATTTATCTGAGAACTAATTCTCTACTTGTTTTGTGTGCTGGAAATATATATGTGCATTTGTATTTGATAATCTTTGTTACAATTAATACCCCACTTTGAAACTAATTATAATCAAGTATTAATTCATCAGGTTATTCTGTTAATGAATATTTCAACACATAGCACAGATACAAATCTGTACTTGTACTAAAATAATTAAATAACATTTGCATATTTTGATAGTGATGATAATGATGAAGATTTTATGCTGTGTAAGTTATTTGTAACTATGGCGATTTTCTGTTGGGGTTGCCTTGAAAATCCCTAGTTAGTAAGTTGGATTTTGTTGTTATGAAATGTTCTAATCAACTGAAAAGAAAATGGCATGATTATAGATTGGGTTAGAACAAGAATAGATTTATGCATGCTTTGTCTATTCATTAACCATGGCTTGGATTCTAATACTAATCGATGTTGTTTTCCTAAATACTTGTCTTCTCTACTGATAAATATAAAGGC
Organism: Haliotis laevigata; assembly: GCA_008038995.1. Taxonomy (NCBI): domain Eukaryota; kingdom Metazoa; phylum Mollusca; class Gastropoda; order Lepetellida; family Haliotidae; genus Haliotis; species Haliotis laevigata. Next base: position 76,968 of record VKKT01001569.1, on the reverse strand, counting down.
ATGGATGGAACTTTTTTACTTTCAGAGCATATTCTTAAGAAAAGAATTAAGAATATATATATTCTAAAATGATTGGGTAAAAAGTTTTGCATGATAAAGTCAAAACTTTGCCTGCATTTTCTCAATTGGTCATAATACTTTAAGAATATTGTTTTCATGTTATTATCCAAGAATGTTGTTTTGATTGTTGTTCAGTATAAATTAATTACTGGATGAATTTTTTTTTGCATTATGAATGATGTTTGGGGATCAATAGATATTACCTGTATAATTTACATTAAAACATTGCACATATCTTTACAACCAGTGTTTTCAGAATATTGCTTGTAGGTGAGTCATAACTACTTACGGGGTCTGTTCATTCAATGAAAACACCTTACTTTAGGAGGAATATCCAGAGATATATTTTCTTCTTTGTAATTAGGGTTTAATTTTGTGTCAGTTGCTTAGTTTGATGCTGACATAGACAAGAGGCATGCTATCTTCATTGTCTTTTTGAGAGAAACAATGCATTCTTATTTACTAGTAATAATAATAGATAAACCAAACAAGTTATTACTTGTTCATTTTTATGATTCCATTGATTTTGTAAAGTATAGTTACTTCGATTTTTAAAATGAATGTCTTTTAGAAATCAGACTGACATATGAGTTACATGTGTATGTATATTTAAGAATTGACTTTCAAATATAAATGCACTTGCATTGACCTTTAGCAAGTGCTTTTGTTTGGGATTGCTCTACAATTTAAAAAAAAGCGTCAAGTCCAAAAAAATGTACACAGAACCAAATACAGTAATATTGGTCTGTTTGTTGCCGCTCTCAGCAGTATTACTGTTATACGATGGCATTTTGATGGCATAGAATCGGCTCACTCACTGCATTTCAGTCCTTTAGTGACTATGATAGGAATTTGTTAGTGATTGTAAATGTGCAACCAATCCTGTTCTTTTCAGGTTCCCAGTTCTAGTAAAGCTTAAACAAGCTTTGTTGGCTACTTCAGGTATATGGTGTGCTAGGGTCGACTAGCTTGTCTGCCTTTTGTATGAATGCTTTGTAGTTGGCTTTTGTTCCTTCTGTTTATCTTGTTAGCCTTAACCATCCTAACACTGTTTCTCGTATACACTTTGGAATGTAGTTTAATTGTGGTAACACATCTATGAGTTATTTCAAGTTTTGTTTTTTATTTTTTTTTTCTGATTAAATTTTCTGGAATCTACACTCTTCTTTTATAGGTAACATCTGTTATTCATTGGCTCTTCTGTGAGGGGGTGGCATGTTTACCGATTTTCTCTGATCTAAGATTATCACCTGACTAATACATGTACCATGATTCTAATCTAAGTCTCCTAATATTAGACCAGTAGTCGTTCCAGTTTTAATGGATCATGGGAAGCTAATATCGACTCAGGTAACCCAGTAGAGTTCTGCCATTCACTGTACAGAGTTGCTTCCCTTGAGCATACCAAATACCCACGATCTTGGGCCGGAAACCCAGTATCACGCTGATTATATTTTTTTCTCAGCACCATACCCAAGCTTATGATGTTCATTAAAGTGGTAATGGTGTCAGACCACCTTCATTTGATTATTTCCCATGTGTCTTGGCCAGTTCCGCTTGTTTCGGGTTTGAGTCTGATTCTGGTCCTTTGTCTGAATCATACTGTGTTGATGGTTGTCAGGTTGTAAAGCTCTAGGTACACTCGCATTGCATCGGGTACCAGTCAGCCATGTTTGCCTAATGCTAGGAGCAAGTGACAGCAGGCTGTTTGAAAAATGGGAGAAAGAAAAAATGACACAGCATAAAAAATGACAGGTTTTTTTCATTTGTATAGTTTGATATACTGGACGAAAATAGTTCAGGATGTATGTAAATTTTGAAATTATGAATAATGATCTATTTGTTCATTGACACACTGATAAAATATCATTCTTAAAAATACCAATATCCCTAACTTATTTTGTCCAGGATGTGATTAACCATGAAACTGAACATTGAAGCAATTAGTAGACATAAATAATACAGACTTAGAATGGCATACAACAACTTCATTAGGTACATGCATGGCATCCACATTTTGAACAGACATCTTTTTCAGTTACTTTGGGAACTAAAAATATCACTCTGTTCATAATGCTTATTTCACATAGACGTATGATGGGGGCAAGCCCAAAAAATCCTGGTATTTTCAAGGGAAGCTGACAATGGTAGCTGTACATATACCAAACCATTCCAAGGAATTGTCAGGAAGGTGCTCATGCACAGGCACTTGCCAAAATGGCAGACTGTCTGGGAACTGCAATCTAGTTAAGGGCTTTCATAACAATGTACAGTATGGATTTACGACTTCTTTATTATTTACAACACAACATTTCTGGACTACTTCTTGCCCTTTCATCAGGTGAATGGGGCAAGAAGTAGCAAAGAAGCGTTGTGTTGTGAATGATAAAGAAGTTGTAAATCCATACCATAAGTTATTATGTTACCATCCAACTTCTAAATGCCCATCAAGCATCTCAGGGTCTTTCGCCTGTGTTTTCTGGATCTGCCCTCCCACTCTGGGAATACACGTAAAGACGTGGCTGAAATACTGTTGGAAGCTGTGTCGACTCCGACTCCCTGACCTCTCCCTAGTAGTAGAGTAGCCTTCGTGTGGTTGTGTTGCGGTGTGGTCTTTACTGGGTTGAATCAGGGCCTGTGGTCAGTATAGCATGTCCGAATATTTCAGTAGAAGATTCAAGTTGTAGTTGTCATTAAGAAATTTTGCTGTTACCGGGTAAGTAACATATCGAACTGATTATAATGAAATGCAGTTACCCTAATCTCCCCAAAAGAATATTTCAAAGTGTTCAGTATTAAAGGCATCACTTTACTCACATTGAGATTAAGAAAGTCTGTCAGATGGGTTTGACTATTTATTGATTTGATACATATCTAGGATATTCATCAGTACAACATTATAGTATTGACGTTTAAGTACTAGACTGCATGATCAGTTTTTTCTTTCTTTCTGCCTGATTTCTAAACCATAGTTTGGCTTGGGTATTATTTTGTACAACCATGTTAACCCAGTGTTAAACATTATTATACAGGTTTGAGGAAGTAATAGAGTTCATTAATTGTTCAATTTAATCATTTAACATGGTGATTAAGAAATTAAAGAAACAGGAATCTATTTGTTAATGAATAGTGGTTTCCACAGTGTTGATGTTAAAAATACATAAAAGTAATTCTCAATTTATAGTCAGGGACTGGGATTTTTTCTCTAAAAGAATTTGTTCTAGGAACAGAATAATTGGTCTTACAATTTAACTCCTTTCCCCAGGTCCCTGAAATTTCTGATTTTGAAGCTGTTACTGAAGATAGTCTGTTACAGGACAAAATCGCAGGCATACCCTAGAATATGTAAATGGCGGGTCTGTCTGAAAGATTTAAAGTATCCGAACCACCAAAGTGTATTCCTTCCTTATTGCTTTGTCCAAATAATTTTCTCACATTGCTACTTTGTTCCTTTTCAGCAACCATCATTGGGTCCAACTGATGCAACTTTCTCAGTGGAAACATTTGTGTCGTCTGCACCTATGCTAGAAGCAGACGTGACCAATCAGAAGCTGCCTAGTGAGCAACAAACTGAAGAGTCACCTGATTCCTCTGATAATTTTAAAGGGTTAGGGGGGATTGATAAAGGGAAGGGTAATGTAAATGAGCAAGGTCAACCAAAGAAAAAACCTGTTCCTGAAGATCTTGAATCTGCATTTGAAGAGTTGGCAACTCAGCATGGTATTGAATTATTTGGCTCAGGTGAAGTTTCAAACACATCCGACAGTCAGTACAATGAGTTCAGTTTTGAGTCTTTGGGCAAAAGTGATGATGTGAATCTTTTTGATGATTTTCTAAGTCCTGACATAAATGATACATCGGATAAATCTGAGGTGCCTTCTGTTGCAGCCTTTTTCACTGGTTCAGACATTCCAGAAATACCTGTTGCCTCCAAAGCAGTAGATGCAGCTCCTGTGAAACCACTTGAGGATGACTCTTTCAGTAGAGAAACAGTCATTATTCAGACAGCTTCAAGCATTGACTTTGTTACTCCAGAAGTTGATAGTTCGAGTGTTATTCGTACTGAAAAGTCAGAATCAGATCCACACGAAAATGAAAAAAATGAGTTTATTGATGTTAATAGTGCTCCAAATAAGAATGATCAATTAGATGTTGAGCCTGCCAAATCATATGCTCTCCCACAATTGGGCCTAACAGATAAATCAGGTTCCGACGAAAACGACAAAACACAACAGTTTACTGATCCTGAGACTGTCACAGCGAGCATCAGTGATCTAGATGCTACAGAAGTGCATAGCTTTCCTGAAGGACAGAGTGTTATTGTCCCCCATATTCCATATGTCAGTGAGTTAGAGCTCCCACCAGCTGCTGCATCAACTGTTGACACTGCAGGTATACCTGAGGTCTCCAATAGCTTCTCACAGGAGAACATGACAGACAGTTTGACACAGTTAAGTGATAGTCTTGTTAATATTGATGTCCTGAGTATTCACACCAAGGCATCTGACATGTTAAAAAGTAGTTATGAGGCCCCACTTGACTGCCAAAATGTAGAAGTGAGTCCAACATCCGGATCTAGTGTCATTCTTGAGAGTGTTGTTTCCCTGGAAGATGCTGAAATAACATCCACACCAGTTGGTGGTTCAGAATCAGACGTTCGTAAGATTCCTTCCTCTGACATGTTACTTGAGGACTCGCAGACTTCTCCAGATGAGAAGCCTCCTGCAGACAAACCTGAAGTTTCAGGATTAGAACCAACTGCATTGTTCAATCAAAACAGAGGAGACGACTCTGCCTTTGCAAATGTTGCGACAGAATCAGAAGTGTCTGTGAAACAAGAGGATAGTGACACTAATTTTGAAGAGAATTTCTCATTTTCCATTGAACCACATTACTCACCACAAGGGAAGGAGAATTATGAATCTGAAGATAATACTTCATTTGACATGGTTGGGTCTTCATCAGATGTTGAAATCACCACTGAATCACCTACATATTCCATGGACGAGTTGAATGAATCAGAAATTGCTGTTGTGTGTGATCCAGTAGGGATTGTGCCATCTGACTCGCTTCCAAACATGTCACCATCTGTTGAGATTGGACATCCTTCCAAGGATGCTGTTCAGGACTCCATGCCATATGCTGGACCCACTGCCACTCCAAGTCTGTTACAAGCAGACACTGACAGCAATGGAGATGAGGTAGCAACAGGTGATGTTGGAGACCATGCTGATGCAGGTATTTCAGTTGAAAGTCAAGTTGTCATAGACACAGACAAGGATGATGACACATTGTCTGCTTTGGAGGAACAAACATTGAGCACTGAGTCAAATAGCCCTGAGGAAGTCTGTGAGACAAATTTGAGACATTCAGAAAGTGGAACTGATAAAGCTGATGAAGTGATATCAGGCCCAGGACCAATACCTGATACTGTTTCAGAGGCTGAGTCTGAGGATGTTGTCCCCGAGATTGGCCTTCAGAGCACAATAGCCATTGAACAGACCCAAGATATGTTTGAGGATCATGGTGTCTCCGGTCAAATGGATGATGACATTCAACAGATTGTAAATCAAACTGATGTGTTTGAACTTATCGTGACCAATCAACCTGAGGTGGTTGAAGAAAGTAGTGATCCAGATGTTTCAGACAATCTTATTCCCAACAAAGAATCTGATAAGCTTGATGATTTCTTTTCATCAGGTAGTCTGGTTGCACAAGACAATGATGTATCCCTGAAACCTTCTGATTTCCAAGCAGACATTGTTGATGACAATTTATTACCAGTGCAACTCTGTGATAAAGATGAAATTCCAACCACCTCATTTTCAAATATTTTGACTGAAGATGCTGTTGGTGAAACCGACACAGAAAAGGAAATCCATACCTTTGAGACTAATGCACCCATTCAAGGTATCTCTCCAGCACCACATCAGCTGCCATCTGATCAATTCATTGGTGTTAATATGTCACGGCAGATACCATCAGATGAGGATGATGGCTTCACTGACCTTGAAGGTTTTAATCAGATCCCTGTGCCAGATGACTTACCCTCAATATCTGATTCTGAGCAGTTTACAAGCTTTACTGATCCCGAATCTCAATCTGACATAAGCATAGAAACAAAAGAGAACACTACAGAAGTTACTAGTTCATCAGGCATAACATCAAATGTTATCGATGACTTTGGCCAACAGTTCATCCCTGGAATGGACACCTTGGTAGAAAGGACTTCAGAACGAAATGATGCCCCAGATTTCACGAGTCATGTGTCAGAGCATGATGCCCCTGAAGATAATGCTGAGAAAGAAGATCAAACTGATGCTGAACTTACTGGTTTGACCATGACTGACAGCCTGAAGTCTGATGATGCTGAAGTTAAATCTGAATCTGTGAATTTTGCTGAGAATGTGATAAATGTGAATGCCCCAGGTTCATCCTGTTATCTCGATGCTGATGCTGATCATCATGATGTAGATGTTCCATCACAGACTGTCAAACCTTTTGACTCTGATGGTGCTCCCACTGAAACGAAAAGTGAATCACCAGAACTCATGTCTTCTCAATTTGAGGTTGACATAAACCTTGATACAGGACATTCAGATGAAGTATCCAGTTCAGAGCAGGGGTCGTGGGCTTCTGATGTTTCGGAAGCTGGAAGTGATCAATCTATCAATGATTTTGAGGACCTTGGTATGACAACACCAGAACAAGTGGAAGTGAGCCAAACAGGTGATGGGAGCACTGTGTCTACTGATTCCTTATTGGATGGCTTTGTTGAAATATCCAGTAGTCCAGTAGGAGTTGGCATCGGCGCAATCAGTGAAGCTGAGGCAAATTTAGATTCTAAGTTCCCAGAAAGCACTGAAGCTGGACAAGATGGTGAGACTGTTGATGGAACAGGAGATGGATTCCTTGTCCTTAGTGGATCACAGGAGGACAAACAAGCAAAATTATACAATGATGGCTCAAATGAAAGTAATGTGGGTCAAGGCATAATTGACTTTCCAGATTCATCATTGACTGACTCCCAAGAATCTGCAGCATTCCTTGACTTATCAAGCTCTCAGGAGGGTCTAGTTGAGGATAATGATGAATTTGGTATGTCTGAGACAAGTGTAGTAAACAGATCTTCTACAGTCAGAGAAATTAACATAGACACTGGTCGGGAACAAGCTGCAGATAGTGGTGTGTTAAGCATGTCCCCACCAATAGCTTCAAGTCAAACAGAAGAAGTCATATTGAAACCTTTTGAGGATTTGTCTTCAGACATAAATATGCAACCACGTCAGGATACAATGACAGATCCTGCTGTATCTAAAGCTGCACCAGTGATCCCACAAGAGGACAGTGCTAGCTTATCACCAACTGATAATAACATGGAAACAAATCTGCCATTCAATACCCTTATGCCTATTAACAATGAAACCATAGGTACAAATGGCTTAATATCGACAACAGATCCTGAAGCAGATCATGTACAAATTCACAGTCACGTCTCAATCCAAAACCAAATGAAAGGAGATCTGACATCTTCCAATGAATCCTCGGTTCTGAATATTGATGATTCAGACGCAGTCCTTCCTGTAATGACCAAGCAAACTGAAGACCGTGATCCATTTGGCCTGACATCTGGTGAGAACAGGGTATCAAGTATTGAGGCATCAGATGCATTTCCCTCAGTGGAGCCAGGACCAACCACGTTTGCTCTAGTAACTCCTGGTGAAAACAGTGCTCCAAATCTTGAGACACTAGATACGTTCTCCTTAGTAGAGACTGGACAAATGGAAGACAGTAATCCATTTGGCCTGACATCTAGTGAGGACACTGTATCAAGTATTGAGGCATCAGATGCATTTGCCTCTGTAGTGACAGAACAAAGAGTAGACAGTGATCCATTTGGCCTGACATCTAGTGAGAACACTGTATCAAATCTTGAGGCATCAAATGCATTCCCCTCAGTGGAGCCTGGACCAACCATTTTTGGTCTAGTAACTCCTTCTGGTGAAAACAGTGCTCCAAATCTTGAGACACTAGATATGTTCTCCTTAGTAGAGACAGAAAACAGTGATCCATTTGGCCTTGCAATTCCTCCTGGTGAGAACACTTTGACAAATCTGGGTGCATCAGATTCATTTGGCCTGACATCCAGTGACTACACTGTTCCAGAAGTAGGGGCATCGGATGCATTTGCCTCAGTAGAGACAGAAGAAACAGCAGACAGTGATCCATTTGGCCTGACATCTCCTTCTGGTGAGAACACTGATTCAAATCTTGTGGCATCAGGTGCATTTCCCTCAATGGAGCCTGGACCAACCACAGACAGTGATCCATTTGGCCYGACATCAAGTGAGAGCAGTGTTCCAAATCTTATGGCATCTGATGCAAACACCTCAGTGGAGCCTGGACCAACAACAGACACTAATCCATTTAGTCTGACATCAAGTGAGAACAGTGTTCCAAATCTTGAAGCATTAGATGCATTTCCCTCTATTGAGACAGAACAAACAGCAGACAGTGATCCATTTGGCCTGACATCAAGTGAGAGCAGTGTTCC
>VKKT01001569.1:17570-44073 GCA_008038995.1 Haliotis laevigata | reverse complement strand
TATTTAATTCATAACCACCCATATCAGCTGTATGTGCTGGGAAGGGCCAAAGTGATGTCCAGGATTTACCTAGGATTCAAAACTAACTGCCCTTAGCAGGCACCCTCAGGGTTTTACACAGACATTGAAAAATGTGTCATGGTGACTCGAAGTATTTATTTTTGGGAGTCATTTTCAGTATTTGGGAGTCATGAAAATATTAGTGTAATATTTCTTTGAGTAAATCAAATTTTGGCAAAGATTTTGTTGTTTTGTGTTGTATAACTATTGTTATTTAAATGATTAGTTAATAAACAGTATATTTTTCACTGTTCCATTCAAACATAACAAAGTCCAGTATACTGTATGCAAGCAGGTTCACCCAGAGAGTTCACCATCAATATACCTGACATAAATTGCAAGATTTTTTTCTATGGTGATGTCACAGGTCTCATCCAACATAAGGTCAATGTATGGACTGCTCTTTATGGCTTCAATTTGCTGTTCTTCCATAACATGGAAGATAGATTCCTCAATGACATGAGCATTTCTGGAAAAGTTACTGGAGTGTTCTACACCATTGATAACTTGTAGATTCATCCAATCTTTAAAAGTATCACTATGAGCAGGGATATTTTTTGAGCTATGACAAAATCAGTGTACATTTGTTTAATGTGACCATCAGTCTGGTCACTACAGTCAATTTCGTCTGCATTTTTTCATTTTTGACAGATGTGATGAAATACTGTTGCATTTTGTGAATTTTAACTGCATCACTGTGATCTTTAGAATGTTGATGTCTCGTTCAGGTGGACTTCTAAAGATTTTGACAAGCAAATGTAAATGAGTTCCATTTATTTTTTGCCCAAATGCACATATCACAGGTCATGATTTTGTAGTTGGGTTTAGTGCTCATCCTTAGAAACGTCAGGAGATTTGTTCTTCTCACTTTCATTACCTAAAAATGAGTCAAGTGACCACTGTTTCTTAGCACGACAGACAATGCTTAAATGACCAAATCATAGTCTAAACATAGCGAATGACGTATTCAACTTCTATTTTCTGTCTAAATATAGTGAATGACATACTCAAATACTATTGGCTTGTATCTTTACCGCATTCTAGCATGGCTCTAATTTTAGCCACTCGGTGTTGCCGTACTTTCTGTTAATATCACGAGCATTTTCAACACAGTTTGCAATAAAACGTAAGCTATCATTGTTTGTTCATCAAATTAATTTTATTGAACTGAATTCTGAGGGTCACTCATAAAACTTGAGTCAAGCTTGACTCGTATGATAATATTTTGAGAAAATTGCTGCGTCAAATATGCAAGAATAATGCGTCATGTAAAACCCTGCACCCTGGAAACCAAAAAATTGATACAATAGAGTAAAACTAAGTGTTAAACCCTTTTAATCTTCTTTATAGGTCTTATTGTCAATGAAATACATCTTTACAGTCCAATAACATTACTTAAAACTAAAACAACATGAATTGGTCAACATGAAATTTTGGTTTCGTACTGAGATTATCTTGATGTCTGAGCAGGTCCATATAAATCCCTGAATTTACCACTCTAGAGAAACCCATAGGCATAAACATGGTGCTGACAAACCAAAAACATCATCAGGATAAACAAGGATTCAAACCCATCCTCACAGGTTTCTGGCACATGTAAGGGAAGAAACTCCGCAATTGCAAAGCTTAATTAGATGAGCCATGTGCCCTGTTTATAAGGGAAGTAACTCCACAATTGCAAAGTTTAATTAGATGAGCCATGTGCCCTGTTTATATCATGAAAGGAAATAATTACATGTCATGCATAAATATCAAAATATAGCCTGCTTGATGAAATAAATACCTCGCTCTTGGCATTCTCTCTTAACAGCTGGCTTCTTCTTCGTATATACAGGGTTCCTTCAAGAAATGTAAGACAGGTTAATATCAAATACTGTTTCATACTGCTAAAATGGTATTAATCTGCCTGACAAGGACAATGGACTATTTGGTCCTGAGTTAGTGTCAGAGTCTGAATTTGGTATTTCCGTTAAACTTTGGCATGGCATGTCAGTTGGCAAGAATTAAGAAAAACAGCATTAGCCTGCACCAGTTCCAGCAGCCACAAAAACACGCATTCACAATGGTAATATGATAAATTTGAAACCCCATTTCACACTTCAAAACTTGACAAACTCAACAGTGATTAGTGATAAGGGTTTCATGTTTACATCATGATGTTCAGTCAACAGGAGCAGGGCTTGATATTTTCACCATATCAATCTTATGTAACCATGTCAAACCACTGACTTATGTGGACAAGGCTAAAACTAGAGGTAGGTTGACATATACTTTTCAACTTTTGATAGGGACAATTGGATACATCTTTCTGTGTAAATATGCATATTAAGAAAAATAAAAAATGAAACTATCCCCCTACAAGGTGGAACAGTTTAGTTTATCAAGAAGATTATATTTATACATATCAATTTGTTGATATGTTCATATGTTTTTGACACACAATTTAGGATAAATAAGCACTGGTGATGTCACCATGCAGGTGTCTCAAAATATGACATTTACTGCTATACTGCATTTCCAGTGTTTTGTGCATAACAAGTAGCCATCACTTGGATGGCAAGCTGATACCATAGCTCACCAATCACATGTTAACAGATCCACCAGTAAGTCATTTAGATAGAGATTACTAGAGAAAGGACAACTGATCATCAGCCAAGAACCCATCAACTGACCATGAGCCAAGTGCCTATCAAGCACACACACCAAGTCATATCTGTAATTTTCTTACACAGAACACCAAAAGACAAATGTGTTAAGCACACTGTTTTAATAATCTGTCCTGTTTGTATTTGACAAATAAACTTTCTTCAGTTGCCAATCCAGTAAATATTCACTGAAGTGTCACAAATTAAACAGTCCTCGCATTTAATCATGAGCTTTTTGACAAACTTGTAACCAATAATGTAAAAGCATAACCTAAATCTGATTATACTCTGTAGAAACTAACATTGCATGAACAATTGTAACAACTGTCAGTGGAGATAAACTACATTTATGGAAACAAGTTGAACTAGCTTTCCACAATTTGAGATTTTCACTTAAATGCCACTACTTCGATTCTCACAGTTCTAACATGCACTTCCTCATTCTCCCCACAAAGTAAGATACTACTAAGAATTGTGTCTCTTCACGCAGATTAACTACAATCATGAATATTTTACTCAGTTGGGTCCCCTCAGTTTTTAATATGCCTACTGATACGTTTATGTGCAGCTTGGCAAAAGTACCCAAAGTACTCTTTCCCGTAACTCTGAATGTGATGTAATTGCACGCTGTCCCCAGCAACAGGGACGTCGGTGGGTGTGTTGTTTGGGCCACCAGGTTCATGTCATCTGTTTATTCAACGGAACATTTTAACAAAATAAAAATGTACGGAATATGGTTTGGCATCAAAGCATAACTTACTAAATTGTGGGTTGTTTGGGGCGCGATAAGCGTTGTATTTCGCATCGAGAGCGAGCACCTGTTGCCAAAGTGCCGCCATGATGCATTCATTACCGTCGCTTGAAACGTTAATAAATGTAAATATTTATAGCCCTTACTAATAGTTGGAAGACAAATTCCCCCAAGCATCCAAGTGTATATGTACAGTAATGTTCAATGACAATACAACAAAAATATGGCCTATCAGTGTGGAGGTATAAAAATAGATCACGTTTTGCGTTTGTGTTGAATGTAAGCGACGAACATTTTCGCTGATCTCCGCCATATCGCGTCTATTTTCGGCGTTACTATTTATATCTCGTTCTGCTCTGGGTATAAAACTTTGCGACAGCCATTTTCTCGTTACAATTATCTATCTAAACACGGATCCTAGTGACACCCGTCCGATTAACAAACAACACACTCAAGTCAAAGACTTTCTCAGATATGCAGGCCATCAAATGTGTGGTCGTAGGAGACGGGTAAGTCCAACTTCGAACGAAGATCGACATTTTCTAGTCAGGTCAAAACTTTCCTCCATCTTATCATGGCTTTGAACGGGCATACCATAACTAACTTGAATGTGGGTGTATATGGTCGCGCGTGGAGCGTTTATTCTATGTTATTAGTTAACCAATGAAGACGGTATTTACTGATGGATAATACTGCGAGATAATTTGCATGAAAATGATCAAATTATTCCAGCCACGAGCTTTGGGAGCAACACTATTTCATCAACATTTTGCCTTGCCCTACTTGTGGGCCGGCTTACAGGAAGTTGGAGTTCTGGGCACTTCCTTAATTTGGAGAAATTCTGCGTGTTGTTATTTGACTTCAGAAGAATATACAAGATAGTATGTGGAAATTATTATGTGTAATATATGTTGATGATATGTATCTGATGTGTGATTGAAAATTACTGTTAATTAACTGACTAAACTGAGCAAAGGTTTGATGGTTGGTAGCAACAAGTTGATCAGTCAACTGATGTGAAGCATGGAGGTGTAAGAAGCTCCTACACGTTTCTTGCTCGAAACACTTGTATGAATATGTAATGAAAATGCATGCATGAAAATGCAGCCTCCCCACATCAGGAATTAATTAGATAACACTCGAAAGACCACAAAGATGTCAAATAAAGTTAAATTTTACTTTTTGGTTTGATAAAGTTATAAGTAGGTTGTATCTTAGAAAAATGAATGGTTTTGATCTATTAATTTGACCATTGTCCACTAATATTCTCCCCTTGTATCCCTTGGAGCTGATTTTATTCTCAGCTTATAATTTCACTTTAATATTCCAAGTAACAGGGTGTATCAGTATCGGATTCAGAGGTTTTTTTTCTGTCAAATAACAACTGATTTTGTAAATAATGCCACACACACACTAGTAATAACTACATTGTGGATGTTCTGGGATTGAGTTTTGCCCCAGCAGTCCATGTTGGCTATACTAAGAGACCAAATGGATGTTCTATTTGGGCTCTGTGACTTGGTTGATTCTTTTTGTGTTTGTACATGTACAATGTTGATCATTGCCCACATGTTTTTTTGGTCCAGGTCTAGTCATCAGGCTGCCCACAGCCATCTATTGTGAATAATATCACTTCAGTGGATATGGTGGAGCCTTTCATCATTGTTGATGTTTGAATGACCAAGTGACATGAGCACCACAAATTAAGATAATACACTCTCAAGGCATCTTCACACAACAGACTACAATCTGACCGTTTATGTTTAAAAGCACATGTTGACAAAGATATATTGGAGTTGTCAAACATGTTAGCAAACTTATGTTGCCTATATGAAGCCATCTCCAGATAAGACATCATGCACATATATTACTTTGGATCAAGGACAGCATTATTTAGTTAATAACATGGTATGTTAAAATTGACATAATTTAATCTATATGCAGTTAATCGACACAAGTGGTTATATTTGCAGAATAAAGATTAAGGATCTTAAACTTTTCATGGTGAACTGGTACATTTTCACATTCAGTTTTGTAAAATGTTGAAGTGCTAATCTTGAAATCCTCATACCATTGAAGTATTTATGTGCATTGGTATACATGGTTTTGCTTTGACTCTCAAAACTAAGGGTTCATATGACAATCTCCTTATGACTAATTTCATGGTTCTTTACAAGAAATCTATGCGTCATGTAAAATAATGATATTGTGTAGTTTAATGGTAGATATAATGATTGCTTTAAAGGAACTTTTTATTTCTTTTTAAGAATTTGGTACAGTGAACATTTTTATCATCCATTGGGGCGCAGCATACACTTTTTCTGTGCCAGTTCTGTATCTATGTGCATGTTAGACATTCTAGAAACGTCTGCATTATAATCCTGGTTTTCTCGTATATAGGGACAGTATGTTGCCCTGACCTTAGCTGATATATCAACCCAAAATACACAATAACATTTTCATTCCAGTATAGATTTTGAATAAAGAGTATGTATGAAAAGGTGATTTGTTTACTTCCTGTTTGTGTACTTACTCATTGGCCATGGTGATAACTTGAAATGGTAACACTGAATGATTGACATATGATAAGCCACACTGATGAGGAAGTGATAAAGATTTTAAGACCTGTCACAGTATATTTTACAAAGCAGTGAACCATATACCACGTGCATATATCATGATGGGTCACAACAACCATGGCAAGAGTTCAAGTAGCCAGTGTGTGGACTTTAGTAACTCGCAATAGATTCTGCCTTCCATGAAATTTTCAAGTGGAGCACAAAATTTATGTCACTCTTGTATCATGGCATAACAGTGTCTGTACTGAACGTAATAGTAGTCATTATAACTAACACAAACTTGTCTTTGTGTATAATTTAGAGCAACGGTGGCTGAGCGGTCTAGGCATCTGACTTTGTGTGCTGACGATTAGGTTCCTGACTCTGGGGGTGTGGGTTCGAATCCTGGATGGGACTCCAACCAAAAAGCACTAGAATCTGAACTTTATTAAGAAAGTGTAATCCCAAATATAACATATGTTACATTTGACCACTTTCTAAAATGGCATTGTGTATTTCACAATTTAGACTAGCTATCGATGTAAGTCAGAGATTCACAATCATTAGGTATTGATAGGTTAGCGATATATATGTGAAGTATCTTGAACAAAAATGAAAGTATTGATGAAAATGTTTTTTCAACATGACTTGGAAGTGGCCCATGAATAGTAACTTTGTGTATAGTGTGTGTAAATTAGAATTTAATTCTATATGATCAGTTTCTGTAAAAAATATAGATAACATGATTTTCATCATGTTCATAATGATAATCATTAAGTTTTCCATTGGAGTATATCTCCGATTATCAGTCTTACTGACCAGTGAATGTACATCTCAATATTTGTTGGGACAGTTCATATACTTCTTGTCCAAGTTAATGTTATTGGTAGCCATCATAGCTGAACTTACAATCCTAATTGAAATTCAACTAATGCTGCTCTATGGACTTGATTGTTTTTAAGAATTGAATTCAGTTTTTGACTTCAGCTACTATCAAATATAATTCCGTTCAGTTTAGTCAGCTGACAATCATCTATGTAGTGAATATAAAATCGATTTACCATGATGGTAAGGGCAATTTTTTGTGACGTTTTGGTCGGTAGCCTTGGAGGTTTTGTCACTCACTATTGTTAATATCCTCTTCACTCTTCCAAAATGTTGGCTGGTTGTATCTCATGTGAAATATGAATTTTGTATATATTTATCATGATAACTGGGTTTTTTATCATGCTTTTAGCGATAAATATTTAGCAATAAATTTCCATGTCATTATCCCATGCAGTGAATTTGTAACACTCTGTTTGGGCTGAAAGACTGGTTAGGCCCCCTTTATTTATTTTTGTTGCATTTTGCATAATTTTTAGCATCACATAACATTCTAATGGTTTGACTGCCTATATAACGTGTGTATGGGTGGGTTTGGGATAGGGCTGGCTCAAAAGATAGAAAATCAAAAATATTGTTGATACGTAAAATTATTAATGGTTATTGATATGCACATTGTGTCATCGATAATATCATGCATAAACTTTTGTGATAAAATAAAGTTCTAATTTGCTCACACAATACACTAAGTTAGGTCTTTATTCATATACTTCTAAATTAAGGAAGCTGTTGTTTTAGTAATCCATGCATAAATATGTCGCCACTCACCAGTGATGCGAAATATATTCATTTATTTCAGACTATCTTTTGCACCTTTGCTCACCGTTACTTCTCCAATATTTATCGATAATCGATTGATATTTAGTTATTGATTATTGATCTCCATGGTCTATGTCAACAGTGTTCACAAATAGCGTCTGACCCTTTGACAAATCCGGCAGATTCACCAACGGTCCGATAGAAGTCTGCAACCCGCCAGCCCCAGTGTCTGACTGTATATTTCACAATGACTTTGACTGAAGTTGTTATATGTGACATGTGACACTTGTTTGCTGTTTAATAATGTGTGTTAATAATTTCAATACCAATTGTAAGAAATGTTAAATCTGAAATGTGTGTTTAATTTTATTCTAGGGGTCCTGTGATTTTTCAGAGGGTCAGACAGACATCTGAAACTTACAGGACCCAATGTCCTGTTACTTTGAAACACCATTTGTGAACACTGTATATCAATAGCCAGCCCAAGTTTGAGGTGTTGGTGATGGGTGTTCAGGGGTTGTGTTAGGGACCAGCTACTGTGGACTTGTTGCTGCCCTGCCCATAAGAACTAATCTGCTTAGTAAGGCATGTAAGGAAGCCTTATGAAAGAATTCCCTCGCCATAATCTCTTTACTGGAATCAGGTGTGAATCCCTACATCATCGATACATGTATGGTTATTCCATTCTCAAGAGTTCCCTAGTACCTCAAGTTTGTCCAGAGAGCCGACTACAATAGGGATCAAATGGTCAGGCTGTGTGACTCATCTGATTGTTGCAGTCTTTAACCTTTCAACCTGAATCCTGCTTGTATGCAGTTACTGGTTATTCTGATCCTGGCTTCTCAAATTTTCTTGTGGAAGAAATTCTGCATGACTGGAATATTGTGAACAAAGTTTACTCACTCACTCCAAGATAATATTCAGAGTTTAAAGTCAGCATAAGTTCATTTGTCTTGTAAAATTTAAGTAGTGACATTTTAGCATAGAGTTTCATTTTAGTATTAGGTGGATGGTGGCTCAGTTGCAGATCATTTAAGATCCAAGTAAAAATAAAGTTACTTTTCACCCAAAATTACATGATGACTTAATATTATTCATGTGTATTTAGGGCAGTATTGCTATAATACCAGCCAGTAACTGTTGCATGTTACTATACTAATTCTCTTCCTGCTTGTTTTTTCAGAGCTGTTGGTAAAACATGTCTCCTTATCAGCTACACAACAAATGCTTTCCCCGGCGAGTACATCCCAACAGTGTAAGTATACACATTATATAAGTATTATCATATGTTTACAGGATTGTCTGGTCCAGTTTCGATAAATTTACAGACCACCGCCATATTGCTGGAATATTACTGAGTGTGGCGTGAAACTAAACCCACTCACTCACTCATTGTTTTGTAATCATTTTACTTTCATTTTTTTGTATATTTTAAGTGTTCACCATGCCAAGAAGTAAAGTAATTATTGAATTCCAGAAGATATTTTACATAAAATTATTGTACGATCATGAGAGAAAACAAAAGTGCAATAAATCATTAATTTGAACTCCCCTTTACCTGTAAAGATCTGGGTTAGAATTGGTCTCAACGGGACTGATTTGGATGACACTTGTCGTATTCCAATTGGGTAAATAGATGCTTATGATGTTGATCACTTGATTGTCTGGCCCAGACTTGATATTTACAGTTAACCTGCTTACCTTTTAATTGCTATGGTGGGGTAGCCTAATAGTTAAAACGTTGGCTCGTCACGCTGAAGACCCGGGTTCGAATTCCCATATGGGCACAATGTGTGAAGCCCATTTCTGCTGTCCCCCGATGTGATTTTGCTGGAATATTGCTAAAAGCGGCGTAAAACTCAGTCAGTCAGTTTAATTGCTTTGGTGCAAACAGTAGTACATGGCCTGTGCAGTATTAGTGTTATGTGATTTTAAAAGAGACATTAGTTCAGGAGTCACGCAGTATTCAAATTAATGGTAAAGTCTGGTCTCCAACTTCACTCTGTGATTATATTTTTTTGAAAAAGTAAATCTAAGCATCATCACTGTCATGCTGACAATTGTTTTTAAAATTACCCATCCCATATCTGACTTGGACTTACTGACAAAATTTATTATGCATATTTTAGAATCATATCTGATCCTAATTTAGTAAGATCATTCATTCTTAATCATTACACTTGTAATAGTTTAGGTCTTCTTTTGTTTGAATGTGGTATCATTATGATCAAGTACTTCACATGAAGTGTTTATGTGATAATAGAATTGTTATTGTTGTTTTGATAGCGAAAAGAAGCGTATATATGACTAATTTGTTTGTTGTATACATCCAGTATGGCTTGTGGGATTATTTCTTTCCGTTGCAAAATAGTTTTCTAGTATGTTTGTTACAGACAGTATATGTTGTGTACAACAACAACAAAATGTATATTTCGCTCTTTCAATGCAAACAGCTGCTCTATGCGGGTAACATTTGAAATGTGTGAAATGTTGATTGCAAATGAGACATGTCAAAAATTGGAAACAGGTTTTTGACACATACGGTACTAAATTACGAGGAATGTAGTCATGATGTTTCACTGAAAGAGGACTTTGTTCTTGGAAGTTTATATTTATATTATTTGACTCATGCCAAACTTGCATGTTGATATATTTGGCAGGAAGCCAACTGCATCCCTTCACATGATCAGCTTAATTTATCAAAATAATCAGGATAGTATGTTGCTACGTTATTTCCCTTGCGTTTTATATGCTGGTGCTTAGAAACCTTATTAGATTATTAACATGCAGGAAGGAACTGAGTGCCTATCATAAAGACTGAACAACTTGTCAGTTGCAAGGAAGTTCTGAGATTGTTCTGGTTGGAAATCTGGTTGTGTGTTCTTTTTGATATGAGTAAAATGCCACATTAATCAACAGTTTCCAGAATGGAAATTGGAATAAAAATATTGATCAGGTATTGGTTATTTTGTTGCAAATGTTTGTGTGTGTTCAGTATGTAGTGATAATCATGAAGATATCACCATAATTTGTTCATTATCACCACACAATAGCTGTTTTTTTAAGTATCAACAAGTGGTAAAAGTAGGGGATTGTGATCATGATAATCATCAATATGATGAAAGTCTAATGTTAAGTAATAGATACTTTGTATTTTCTTTGACAGTTTCAGATATTTTATCCTGTGAGTTATTAAGAGTAAAACATTGGTAATAATAGATGAAAACCTGCTTGGTTCTAACTCCAAATTTAAGTGTTATGCTGTATTTATTATACCCATATGTTTTGTTTATTCCGTAAATTTTGTTGTTTGTATCAAGGTTCCACATATATGTTGCTGTTTTATTATAATTATCACTTCCGCCATCACATTACTACAACCTTGAGCACAGTTTGAACGATTTGTTACTTCCTCAGTACCAGGCCCACTGATTGAGAACAAGTATTACCGACCTCAGGGTATGATGCTTCATAATTCTTGAGCAATAATGTGTTAGTAATATCTCAATGCACATTCACTGTCACTGTTTTCAAAGGGAAGTAGCCAGCAGGCAATTTCCCCTTATCTGACAAAAGCGTTTGATCTCGTAACTGGATAAGCATTGGCAGTACAAGTTGACCCACATCCCCTCATTTTGGAGGTATTGTCTTGGGAAAATGAAGACATTTATATCCATGGGAAATGTATGTTCAGTTTCTTCATGTTGATGGGAGCTTCAAGTGACATCCATCCTTGTGCTTGTTTTGCTGGCTTGTGTAAATGAATAAAGGGCAATGTAGATGCATTTCCTTCTTCTTTTTTTTTAAACACTACATTATAACGGAGTGTTTAAATGTTTGAAGAAATTATAAACACACTGGTTAACTGCTGATTTTATCTTAATTTTGATCTGTATGAATATTCAAAAGTAAGTATGAATGAATAGGGAGGCTCAAATTTAATGAATTTGTTTCCTTTATGAAAGCAAAGGCTACTTGAGACTTGACCTACATTGTGATAGAATGTTAACTTTCCTTTTTCCCCCCCCATTGCTTTTCATTATCAAAGTCCTTGTATTATCACTTAGTCTTGCCTTTCATGATGTATCTGCTAGTGTGTGGTTATCAAGAAAACTATCATTATCTATTTGTCAGGAGCCATTGGCTACATGTCTTAATCTTAGGATGGGTTTCCTTATTTCAACCAGGAACATCAATGTCAAATAGTTTGTTACTATCAATCAGTGATAAATCTACAATTGTTAGTGTGTGAGTCCTGGGACTCGATCTGTTGGAAAGTAATGAGTCCTTTTGAAATTTTTGTGTGTCCCTCAAATTTTAGAAGAAAAAAGGAAAATATCAGCTTGTAAAACATTATTGCTACTACATATCATACACCATTTGAAAGGTCTAATCCTAGCTACTGTTTATAAAAATGAAATTTTTTTTTAATCATATTATTCAAATAATACAGCTACAACTTAAATAAGTTAATTTTAATGAAAATGCAAGCTTACACAATTATAATGTCCAGATAAACCACGATTTTATTCTTCAGTTTATTCAATTTGTTTAATTATTTCCACGAAACATCATTACTTTGCTGTTTGACAACTTTGATATGGACCCGTTGCCGAAGCTCGAGAAAGCATGCATGATTAGTGAATATGTATGCATCCACAGGATGCACATGTATAATATTTGTGCGTCCTTTCAAATTTTCATGCGTATATTACGCAGGACACGCAGGTAGATTTATCCCTGATCAATATGAACACAGATGACTGTCAGCTTTATGTAATAAACACGAAAACAAAGACTTTTACTTTTATTATGTCTATGAGTGGTCAGTTGTAGACTGAGTGAATATGGTTGGACACTGTTTTCAGCAATATTCCAGCATTATCATGAGGAGGACACAGAAATGGCCGTAACACAAAACCATGTGGGGAATTGAACCAGTGTCTTCGGAGTGACGGGTGAATGCTTTAAGCACTATGCTACCCACTGATTGTCAGTTGCAGCAGCTCAGGCCATGAAATATAGTATCTACACTCCTCATTATTTGTTCATCCTGATATCCGGGAATGCGGTGTACCCAAGGATAACAATATGTATGTAGCGTGACCACCCTGGTTTAAATTGAGTATCTGACAACGATTTACTACGGTCAGTACTATAAACAGAAGTAAATGAAACTTTCCATGATAGACCTAACAGCGTGTACTTTTTGGTATGGCCTATTTTGGAAACTCGTAAATTTAGTGTTAGTTATCTGTTCCCAATCTCCACCAACTTACAAAGATAAACATAATAAATATCCACACTCCGCAAAAATGTATCTCGCCCCACAAGATAAAGTCGTACGCTTATCAAGGGGGTATGTAAATTGGCAGCAGAAAGCTGGATCTTTGAAGCCATTTCAACCATGGCTGGGGGAAGTGACCTATTCGTCTAAACTACATGATAATTACCCTGTTGATTGCCCCAGCTAATGTGTGACATGTTAGGGAGGAAGTATTGACCTGCCTGTGACCTGCAGACACGTGTCTATAGTGTATGTGAAGCCTGATGAATCATAAAATCTCTCACATCGCTAGTGCAAGGCCAGCTTTATGTACATGAAAGAACCGAAAACTGCTTTATTTTCTACTTCCCTCACTGGGTGGTTTTATCTATATTGAATTTATCTACATTTTTATCATGTATTTTCATGAAAAATGAATTAGGCTGCAGATGGAATGAAAGGCCATGAAAAAAGTATTTTGAATCATTTGTTTAGAATAGTGACAAAAGATATTCGTCAGTAGCAATGAATCATACCAATTAGGCCTAAATGATTCCACACTCGCTCTTCTTTTTGAGCGCTAAGGACTTTTGTAAAGTAAATATATTATCTGTACATTATGTCTTGTCAGATGAGTACTTTATGCCTGTGTGTTTATGGCAGATTACGCATGGCTGGTCACATGGCATCTGTTAGACATAATGGGCTAGGGGCTAGGTTTAGGAGCGGTTGCCGTTGGAACTCACCCTTCAGAAAATTGATGCACAGGGGATTGTTTTGTTGAGAGTTTTTGCCACATGCCATATTATTTTTGACACATGCTGAAAGGGACAATCAGTTGAGAATATACAACCCTGATTGTTGTACTAGATTTATTACTTTTTGGATATGAATACCTTTTAGCATATTCTTTAAAATGAATACCTACAGTTGACTGTTTAGACAGTAATGGAACTGCACAGATTTCAGTAGGCTAGAGAACAGAACCATTATCGTGTAGAATGCTGGGATTTACGTTGGCTGGTTGTCTAGACGTTGAATAATTGTTATCCAAAATATCCTTAAGATGATTGGATAGTGTATGTTGTGTCAGACTTTTCAAAAATCGTGATGTCATGATGACATTTGTCGCCAGTAATATAATCACTTTTTGAACTCAAGAGTGTTGGTGTTAAAAAACAGGTTGACACACCTTGTTTCAGCGATAGACAGTGTTGTTTCTAACAAGGTATATTTCAACCGTCTTACCATGCCATCTTATACCAATTTCTTTGCAAAAAGTAAACAATGAAATTTCATATACATAGATTGGCATAAGAAATTTTGTACATCAGAATAGACTCATGCTTACTATGTGCATGAAAACATGTAAGTTTGATAGAAACGAAGGACACCATTAGAGCCCCAGCGAGATGTGAGCTTGTGGAAAAACTAGACTTGCTTCATAAAATGTGATTAAGCGTTGGTAGTGAAACTGATAAATTATAGCGTTTTTGTGACTAAATTGTGGAGTCCATGATGGTTCCTGACGTTTTATTTAGGGAAACTTTGATAATAAATAAAAAAAATTCAACATTGGAGTTCTAATGTGATATGTGATGAGGCCCCTATGCTACTTATTTGTCTTTATCTAGTAATCCCTAAGAAAGTACACTCATTTTTGAAAAATATTACACTTTACTATTTTCTTAATTCCCAGTCAGTCCATTGATGAAAGATTTTTAATAGGATCAAATGCTTAAATAAGGGCCATGCTGGCTAGTAAACAACTTGTGTGACTGGAGCTAAGTTGCTAATCCTATTATTCTCCCAGACCCTCCAGCAGTCTAACACTTTTTACTTCCCCTCCCGGTCACAGCTCAGTGACCACATTGCCCCCAGCTATGCTGATATGTTGGACGACCAGGTGCTAGCCATACACCTGAATCCCAGGTCTCACAGCCACCAGCCAAATCCATTACAGAAAGTTTACAGGTGTTCAACACTTCACCCAGTTTGATTTCTGAAAACACTTGCTGCAATATTGCGATAACGTTATCACAGTTTTTCTCATCAACTTGTCATGAAGAAGTCTTTAACATAGGTGGTTACTGCCCTCTGTAGAGTATTTAGAACAGATACTATTAGAACCAGAGATTGAAATAGCTCCCTGCCTGCTACACTGAGGCCAAGTAACTTGTCTGTCTGGATAGGTGAAATTTATACATACTTGCCAAACTGTCTAGTTGTAAATTTCATTAATTGACTGACAATTTTGAATCAGACATTGATCCGTGACTTTTAGTTACATGACATTAGGTTCTTCATGAATATTTAGCTGTACACGTCAGATTCAGAGATTATCATTTTATCCACTACAGCAACTGATTATAAATTTTGGCCTGCAACGTTCAACATTGTCTTGTTACATTTACTGGACACAGTGTGCCTGGCTTGTTGAGTGTAAAACAATATTTCAGACACTGATTAGCCGTTGTAGATAAGAATCCTCATAAATGAAACCGTGGTCATGCTGTCAACCACTGGATTGCTTGGCCCAGACTCTAATAGTTACAGACTGCTGGATTTGGCTGCATATTGCAGAGTGCGGGGGTGAAACAACAAACATAAACAAAGTTCTTTATATCGTCATAAACAAGGTTGTTTCAGACAAGTCAACTCCCATGTTCTTGAAGAATGTCTCTGAAATGATAAATGTCTCACTACCTATCGAAGATAAATTTGAAATGTGAAACTAATCCCTAGATTTGATGTATCCGTTTTAACCCTTGACTTTTGCCATGGTCATCTATGATGTAATATTGGCTATTGCTGGTGAGTGACCAACTTGACCCCAGGAAGCAAAGACAATGTGTGAGTGACAGTGATAAAGCCAGAGCCATTCATTGTATGAAGAAATATTGGTTACCATAGTAGCAGGCACTTGTCACCCTTTACGTCAGTAATAGTTCACTGATAGTTTACTCAGCGATTGTACCAGATACTAAAGGATGCTCGAAAACATGTGTTAAACCATCCATTATCAAAGTTAAACTCGGTGATCTGCCAAAATTAAAACGTTTGTAGCTTTTAATATATTTACAGTCAGTTTGAAATTTGGCCCATTTTGTAAAGACATTTGACAGTAAGAAGCCAGGCATATAGACTTAATTTCTTTTTGCCAGAAACTGTTGTTTCAGATAACTTGACAACTGTAGGATCTATTCCTAGTGATTTTTTAATTTCTTCATACAGATTTTGATGAATGATGACAAATTTGGTTCATGGACTGTTGCTCAAGCTAGTTCACCAGTGGTCAGGCAGATTGATCTGTAGGTCAAAGGTTACATGATGGCTGAAATGACTTTGGCAAGTTACTTGACAATAAATCTGACATGTAGAGACCTTTTAATCCATATTCATTGATATATTGATATATAGTTTCATTGGATAATGTTTTCAGACATAAATATCTTTTGCGACTTTTCACGCTGAATCGAGGGGTGTTGCCTAATACAGACATTGTAAATACTCAGCTCGTGGGTGGTTATATTAAAGTAAAGGTCCCTTATATATAGTAATTTCTTTATAAACTAAATAAAAGCATTTTCAAAATGAATTTTGTTACAGAGTAGTATGGTTGAGATAAGAACAATTTCCATGGCTTTGTTTTGGGGCTTGTGGGGTAGCCTGGTGGTTAAAGCGTTTTCTCATCAAGGCCACCAGAACCGGGTTCGATTCACCACATGGGTACAATGTTTGAAGCCCATTTCTGTTGTCCCCTGCTGTGATATTGCTAAAAGTGGAGTAAAACTAAACTCACTCACTCACTGTTGTGTTGTTTGTTCCAGGTTTGACAACTACTCTGCCAATGTCATGGTAGATGGGAAACCCATAAACTTAGGACTATGGGATACTGCTGGCCAGGAAGATTATGACAGATTGCGACCCTTGTCATACCCCCAGACTGTATGTACCATTCTTACAAACACCATTATTTTCCCACTGATAATATAGTGGGGATATTGTACTGTTAACCAACATTCAACCAACCCTTGTCATATCCCCAGACTGAATGCCCATTCTTACACACACCTTATCTTCCCACTGATAATATAGTGGGGATATTGTACCGTGAACCAACATTCAAACAACCCTTGTCATACCCCCAGACTGTATGTACCATTCTTACACACACCTTATCTTCCCACTGATAATATAGTGGGATATTGTACTGTTAACCAACATTCCCAGTCCCTAACACTTATCAGTCTGTGTTTGTAATATACTGAGGGAAACAAATGAGGGAACACTGCATCACGGCTTTATTCAAAGCTGATGATGAAAACTGGAAAATATTAAAGAATGCTTAAAATTCTCCCGTGTTCCTTTATTTGTTTCTCTCAGTATATCATGTCTATATCCGAGACAAGGACCACTTATCAACAAGATTAGGTAAGCTTGAACATGTCAGTTATGTAATTCAGTTGCCATTTTGAAAATCTACTGATGTTATTAATATGTATCATTCATTGGTAGAAAGGGCCATAACATGAAGGACTATTCTACCTTTAATCTGCATCCCTGCTGATGGCATTGAAACTAGTGTCTAATTTCTGATGAGTATGTGAGATTCCTGTGTATGTGAATCCAGCACGGACTAACCAGCTGTTGTTTGTTTTTCAGGATGTCTTCCTCATCTGTTTTTCTCTTATCAGTCCTGCCAGTTTCGAGAATGTGCGAGCAAAGGTAAGGCAGTGAAGACAGAAGTGCCATCATTTTGTCCATGGTGTATCAACACCAGGCTGTAGCTATATGGTGGTGTCTCCCCAAATAAAACCTCTGTATTTGAGTCTGGGAGAAAGAATGTTTAGAAAGAATAAATACTAAATACTGCAGTGGTTTGGTAAATGTTCTATAAATGAAAGTTTTAGGTGGTTTCATTTGAAAATTAAACAGCATGAGTAGTGGTTTTGTGAGAGATGATCTAAAATGTTTTAAATATCTTAGATTCTGTACAGTAGCCTGTTTACTGAGTGCTAGTAACATTTTCAGAAGGCTAGTTGAATATAGACGCCCAATAGAGACTAACTGTTGAATATGGAAGCCCAATAGAGACTAACTGTTGAATGTAGAAGCCCAATAGAGACTAACTGTTGAATATAGATGCCCAATAGAGACTAACTGTTGAATATAGATGCCCAATAGAGACTAACTGTTGAATATAGAAGCCCAATAGAGACTAACTGTTTCATATGGAAGCCCAATAGAGACTAACTGTTGAATATTCCAGAAGTGCCTAGGGAATCTGTAAAATGTTTATTTGTGGGTGAAAACAAATTATATTGTTCATTTTAGATGGTAGATGTGCTGAAAAAATGTGTTGCAGGAAAAAAATAAGATTGGTCAACAGTGAGTGCAAACTATACATTCCAGAACATAAGACTGGACACCTCAGATAATGGCGTGCCTTGTATGTTTAGCCTCAAATCCAAACACAAGTCTTGTATAGTTTTGTTGAGTTGTGCAAGTTCACATGTAAGTACAATGTATTAGTAAATATTATGACACTATAATATCCTGAAGATGATACTGACAGCCATGTAAAGACTAGTGAACTCAAAATTGTGTAGCACTTACAACTTAGGGGATGGTCTCATGGTATTCTGGTTATTTCAGATAAACTTTAATCTTGAATTAAAATTATTATGTGTTAATTTTTTTATGTTCACTCATTAAACTCTGATTTTTGTTGTTCTCACAATATATTGTTTGTAGTCACAGTACTTGACACACAAGATGACAAATCTCCAAACCAGTTAACATTAAAGCAAATGATAAAGGATGGGCTGTACTGTTGGGGATCAGGGCAAGTCAGTGTTTGAAATTATTACACAGTACAGTGTTATATGTGTATACACCCACTAACTAATTGTAGAGAAGTAGTTTTAATCCCCCGCTGTGCGTTTAGCGCGAAGCGGGGATATAGCATTAGGCTCCGTCCGTCCGTACCAATTGGAATATCTTAAGAACCGTTCACTAGATTCATTGTATATTTGGTACCTAGGTTCATCACAGTATAAGAAAGGTCCAAGTCAAGGTTAGTGACCTTGATCTTCATTTCAAGGTCACTTTAACTTTTTACCTGAATGTTAAGCTATCTCAAGAACCGTTCTCTGAATTTTCTTCATATTCAACACCAAGCTTTATCTAGGGAAGGGGCAGGGCCCAGTCGATTTTGGTGACCTTCACATAATTTTCAAGGTCATGGCGACACTGTGAAGATTTCAGCATGTAAACCTGCATGTTAAGCTATCTCAAGAACTGTTCACTGGATTTTCTTCATATTTGACGCCAAACATTACCTAGGGAAGGCGCAGGGATAAGTCGATTTTGGTGACTTAATTTTCAAGGTCACAGAGACACTTTGAAGATTTGAGCTTGTTAAATTGCATGTTAAGATAGTCAGCAAGATATCGGAAAAAAAAGTTCACTGGATTTTCTACATATTTGACACCAAGCTTCATCTAGGGAAGGCCCAGGGCCCAGTCAATTCTGGTGACCTTCACATAATTTTCAGGGTCACAACACTTCGAAGATTTCAGCATGTTATCCTGAATTGTTGGCAAGATATTTCAAGAACTGTGCACTGGATTTTCTTCATAGACATTCAAGACTTCCCTTGAATGTTTTTCAATAAGCAATTTCTTTAGTACTATTTTTGCATATTTCATACACTATGACATTCATGTCAAGGTCAAAGTCAGTCTTGAAAATATGTGTGTGTTTGAACAGCTAAAGAGCAAGATATCAAGAGAGGTTGTCTGGTCATGTTTTTGTTGACATTTAACTTCATCTTAAACTTTCATTACTTTATAAGAAAGATTTGATAATTTGCGACGAGGGATTATGTCACCTTAGTGACAATGCTTGATTTTATCTACAGTGGCACATTGTGAAATACGGTATTGATTTTTTATGATGAAAATGGCTTAATATATTTTAGGTTTTAGATCTGACAAGATGTGGAATGTAATGGATTACTTGAAGAGATGTCAATTAGACAGTAATAACTGTACACGTTTCCCGAGCACATAACCCTAATCTGCCATCTATCATACCCTCAGTTTTAATTGCCTCATTATCATCATTAATTATAATTATACATATCATTATGGAGGGATAAGGTCACTGGGTGTTTCGGGGGAGGTTACACTCTTTCATGAGGAAATCATAACTTCATAATTATTTCATTTTGGATAGAAACTTCAACTTTTGTACCAGTTCACATCACTCATTAGGAGAAATATATCTTGGCAAATCTTTAATTCTTATCTATATTAATGAGCGATGGCCTTTATCCAAAAGATCCAGACCTTGATCTAGAGAGCATACATATGCATGATATGTTTTGAATTATCAGCAAGATGGCAGTAATCAGAATTCAGTCTTTCAGATGGGTTCTTTTTCCATGACTTGGATGATTCTCATTAGAAATGTACCAAAGATTATTTTAAATTTTAGTAATGAAATAGAAGAAAATCGTGTTAAATTTGATTGTAATATGAATATATCCTGATGCCATTTATGATGTAACAGAATCACTGACGGTGTTAATTTGCATATTTACTTAGCAGATGTCTATTATTGTTACTATGGTTTTACAGTTGCAGCTTATGTTTGTGTACTGTTTCTTTTTGTTGCATGTATGTGGGGGCGGGGTAGCCTTGTAGTTAAAACGTTCACCCGTCATGCCGAAAGCCAGGGTTTAATTCCCTACATGGGTACAATGGGTGAAGCCCATTTCTTGTGTCCTTTGCTGTGATATTGCTGGAATATTGGTAAAGGCGGCGTAAAACCATACTCACTCACTCATAGATTTAAAGAAGCAGCTTGCCTTGTCTATCATGTAAAGAGGAAATCATTGCAAACAGATGTTGTAGACAAAGTAAAATATGTCTACAAAGGCTACAAATAATACCTTTTACCTTTGTATTGTGCAATGATGTTTATCTTTGCGGATAGTGTGCACACATTGAGATACAATATTTCTTTGATAAGCTTGATTATTGATCTGCCTGAGTACTTAACATCTGACCTGTCCAGGGACTTTCTGTGTTGGTACAGGCCCTCAGTATAAACCAATACTTCTTGTACGAGGTGACTTGATAGAGCATCTGTGGATTCTTGCTAATAATATCAATTGTAGGTTTTTCTTGTTCAGACATAATCACATCCTGGCCACTTTCTTATAGCTGGAATATGTCCGAGTGTGAGTGAATTTTACACCGGTT
The DNA here is from genome assembly GCA_008038995.1 of Haliotis laevigata. Classification (NCBI taxonomy): domain Eukaryota; kingdom Metazoa; phylum Mollusca; class Gastropoda; order Lepetellida; family Haliotidae; genus Haliotis; species Haliotis laevigata. The sequence goes on along the minus strand of VKKT01001569.1, from coordinate 22,876 downwards.
TAAGCAATATTCTAGCAATATCACAGCGGGGACACCAGAAATGGGCTTCACACATTGTACACATGTGGGGATTCGAACCCAGGTCTTTGGTGTCACGAAAGAATGCTTTGACCACTAGGCAACCCCACCGCCTTGAATATGGCTGAGTGTGGCATTAAACAAATTTGAAGCAAGTACCGTGTTACCCCAAACTTTCTTCGCTAAAATACGACTTTTTCTTTCAGTGGTACCCTGAGGTAAGCCACCACTGCCCCAACACTCCGATCATCCTTGTGGGCACCAAGCTTGATCTACGAGAAGACAAGGAGACAGTGGAGAAACTGCGGGAGAAGAAGCTATGCCCAATCACCTACCCACAGGGACTAGCAATGGCAAAGGAGATCGGGGCTGTTAAATACCTTGAATGCTCTGCTCTCACACAAAAAGGTCTAAAGAGTGTATTTGACGAGGCAATTCGAGCTGTGCTCTGCCCCAAACCCAAGGCTAAGAAGAAGGGAAAGTGCAGGATCTTGTGAGCTGGGCTTGTATTGTGGAAGGAATTCTTTCATGTAAAGCTATATACATTTTATATCATGCACTGCATGGGTTTTGTCATTGAGTCTGAACATCCCTCTCTCATCGCCCTGTAATATACAATATACATTGATCTTTAAGTAACCGTCTCCATCATAGTAGAATATGTGTACAAATTTATATATAGTCTTGTTTTTAAGGTGTTAACGAGATGTATATGTACAGGGCCTGAGCCTGATGTCCACAAATGCTGTATAGAGTAGTAACTTTTGGAAAGCAACCCTTTTGTAAATTATTCTTTTGTATTGACTGAGTAGGGTTTATCTGCCACAGTACCGAAGGTTGTTATCCGGTGTTAGAGGATGTGATTGGTCAAGTGTTGGCTTCAGGTTCTTTGTGTAGAATTTTGAAAGTAAAATTGAGGATCAGCTGAGATGTGCCTTATAAGATGTTCAGGGCTGGAAGCTTTGAGTTGCCCACTTTACAGAAATATCAAAGCGTTAATTTTTCAAGCAAATAGCTAATTATTAATCGCTAGAATATTATCTGGGACTTTTTTTACTTTTTTAATTTAAGCTTAAAGCCAGAAACAATTTCCAAATTATCTCAGGCTTGCAGGTAGTTAAGAATGCCTCCACTTCTATCACCAGTTCACCATTTGAGAAGTCATATTTTCTAATTTTAGAAGGAAATGCTATTTTGTCTGCAGTTTTATCACTGATATAATGTTGATGTACCTGGACACATATCTAGCAATTAATTTTGAGTTATCAGTCAAAAGTTCTAAAATTTGTACCACCACCATTAAAAAACCATTCAATCCAGACTAGAGCCCCTTCTAGGCATTTCTTTATGCTGATAAAATCTTGCCATCGCTCAATATTCAACATCTATTAAACCAGTCAATTGAAACTACTGGGACTCTGCATGTCCTAGTAAATAATACATTCTGCTTCCGCAGTATTTAGTGTTGATAGCTTCAAACTCCTTCGCTATTGTGGGTGTCTATTTCTTCTTGCAAGTATATATATATTGCTGCATCACTCTAGCTTTGAGAATGTGCTTATTGTAGATACCCTGTTAAAAGTACCAAATATCAAGTGAATTATAACAAGTTGAGTGATGTTATGAACAATGTGTTTGCGAGACGTTGTTCCTTTGCTGTACATATTTATATTAAAATTGTGAACCATTATCGGAAAATTACTTGATCTTGACGCTATGATCATGACAGAATTTCTGTTAACCGTTTCTAAAAAAAATCATCTTTCAGGAGTAGGGACCAAATGTTTGCAGTTTGGTGCAGATGGAACAATTTTGGATGTTTGGAATTAAAAAGTCAATGTCGTATGATCAAATATATGTAAGAATGTTAATGTAACTATTCCTGAATTCAAAGAGACATAGTTTGGATAAAGTACAGTGCCACTTGTTTTACAAAGACTTTTGAAGCACGATTTTCTGTTTAATTATTGTACATTTTCTATTTATGGAAGTGATTGTTAATTTTATGTGTAAGCAGCTGTTGAAACTGTGAATGTGATAATTTTTAACAGATTAGAGGTTTATTTGAGGTTGTCTCAAGTAAAAGAATGTTTGGCATGTATACTTACTCAGTGATTGTGTTAGAAGGAAATAGTCTGTACATGTTGTACCGATTTGTAAAGAACAGTAAGCTCTTATGTAGAAGTCTTCCTTTGGTAATATTTGTCAAAGTATAATTTATGCCGCAGCTGTTAAACATTGGTAAGGAGCGTTGTATTTTGCAGTAATGTTTCTTATGAACTGTAAAGTGTAAAGCTTAACTTTGTACTATGAAATATAGTATTCAGTCACTGTATGTATCGATATGATGTCCTTACCACAGACAGACAAAAGAGAAAGGCATTGTGTGAAACTTATTTCACAGTACCATTGAGTTTGCTAAATTGTTTGCTGTTAAGCCAGATGTAGTTGTGTCACTCCTTTGCTTTTCATACAAGCATAGATAAATAATGCTTTTGGTGATACTTTAGGTCAGAATTGGACCTAAAGACAGTGATTATGACTGAATTGATAGACTATAATCAAAATTCCTGTAGCCAGTTGAAGGTGAATGTGATGATAAATTATTAAGCACTCTTGGGATATGGTGAAACAGAAAAAATTCAACTTGTCAAATCTCATGGTGTATTTTTTTCCTTTCATTTTTTATGATTTTAGAAAGGGTCAATATATGTTACTTTGATCATATGTACACATACACTCATTTTTTATACAAAATATAAAAAATATGGATGTTCTATTACTCAGTTTCTTCTCAAATTAGTAACAGGTTACTAATATAAATCTTAGTAATTTGAAAAGGGGAATAGTTTCCATATGCTACAATACTGTTGGATTTGATTTTAGTAGTTCTTTGGAATATATGATCTGTTGAATTTGTCTAGAGATTTTAACTTGGTCAAGTTGGTGTCATCACTGACTTTTTGTTACTGATTGTGAAGTGTGGCTTTCTTAATGAGCAATTCCGTGTGTAGAACACAGGTCTACCAGCTTAGCAGTGGTGTAGACAATGAGGCATCATTTTATTGTGTAAATTGTCACGATTGTACATTCAGCTAGGAGACTTGTGTCACGAAAATGGTATATTTTTGCTAAGAAATTGCATAGTAAATTGTATAAACACCTTCTCAATGTCTTTGTATGGGAACTATTATGCTAACTTGATTAAAAATCTTTCATCTTTACTTGGTGTTACATTTTTTTCTTATCATTCAGTCATTAGGGCTGTGGGATGACCCAGTGGTTTGAGCGTTTGTTTATGATGTTGAAGGCCTGGGTTCAGCTCCCTATTGGGTACAATATGGGATTACCATTCTGTGTGCTCCTGATGATGATGTTGAAATAAAGGGGAGAAAATTTACTCTCTCAGTGGAGAATTGTTGGATCAACATTTTAGAACTTGGTGATTAAAGAACTAAGCGTTAGACTTTATGGAAAAACTTTTCTTGTTTAGTTCGTAGAGCAATGTTGTGATGTAGATTCTTATGCTGTTATCAAACTAAAAGTACTGTGTTATCCATAAAGTCGTATTCATAGTTGTTCACTCATTGGAAGATATTGTGTATGGATCTGTCTCACATGTATCTAATTCACTAAACTTTGTTCCATCACACAATTTAGTGTGTTCGGTTATGTTGTATGTTCACCAATTGTAATAGAATGGACAGTGATTCCCATGCTAAACTCTTTACAGTGACAGGAGATGGCCTCAAATAGCTTCACAAAGTGTCTATAACATTTGACATTCAGGGACTTAACTGACTGGATTCATCATTGCCAATCTACAGCTGAATCACAGCATGTTGGGTGATTGAGTCTGGTTTCAAGTCATTTTATTCAATATTCCAGCAACATTATGATGGGGGACACCTGAAATGGGCTTCACACGTACCTATCTTGGTAATTGAACCCGGGTCTTTGATGTGACGCGTGATCGCTTTAACCACAAGCACAGAGGTACAGATAAGCTGCATATCTGCGTAAATTACGCAAATATTTATGTGAAAACTCAATTCCTATTAACTCTTGCATACAAGTACGCTTCAATTTTTGTAAATGCTCAATAGATTTGATATTACATGCATACGCCCAAAATAGATAAAATAACAGGTATATTGAGAGTTTCTATATCAGCAACTTGAAGTCTTTCTGGTTGTTTCCCATATAACAGATCAAATACAAATAACAAACACTTGAACCAACATTTAAACTTTATTATATTTTTACAGTTAATGGAAAATGGGAAAATACCCAATTGCATTAGAGTGAGGTGGACACAATTTTTTTGGTTTACTCAAAGGAACATTAGGATACCCAATTGAGATGAACACAAGCCAGTGCATAACTCAATGACCCAAAAAGCTATCTGTAGCTCTGATCACAAGGCGAGCCCACTGCCTCTGATTATTTTGATGCTTAATACAACACTCAGCAGCTTGAGTTTGAACCAGACAATCAGTGACCGATATTGTGAGCTAGTGTTGCGATAGGATGACACAGTCAGCCATGTCACGGACCACCTGATTCATCTGGTCACCATTTACACTCAGCACTGGGGACTACTTGGGGGCCTTCCCTCTACCTGAATCCCCCAGGGGATGGATCACTGCAGGCCCCTGAAAGTAATCACGGTTAATGTATTCAAGCCAGTGTGTCCTAGGGATTCTTTATGATTGACAAACTGAACTCGGTAATCACTGTGGCCAACTGCAGTTGCAGGTTTTGGCAGACAAGAAGTGAGTAGAGTTGGTTTAAATAGGGCTGCCTATTGGTATAGATCATAGTAATTAATAATCACTAACAAAGTTCTGATCGTTTTCAATAAATATCAGACAAGCAACTTTGAGCAAAAGTGTAGAATTAGTCCATTGAAAAGTTGGACATTTCAGGTCAGTGGTGAGTGGTGGCATTTATGTGTGGATTGCTACCAAAAAAGTATTCTAAACACAATTTACAAGCAGCTGATGAATAAAGATGTAACTTTGTGTGTTGTATGTTTTAATTAAGACCTTATTTCATCACAATCATTTATGTAAGATATTATCGATGACACAATTTTCATGAATCTTGCATCATGATATATCCATCTTTTAGGCCAGCTCTTGGTTTAAATTCAAAAAGCAACTTTGAAGGAAAGGGTGAAGTGATTCAGGTCTAGGACACCTACCACTGTGATGTAATCAACAAGTATGAGTATGGTTGACAAATTTAACAGGAGCATGGCAACCCATGAATCAAACCCAGTGTCT
>VKKT01001568.1:119035-131309 GCA_008038995.1 Haliotis laevigata | reverse complement strand
TCTTTGTAATTTCTCTCACGACGTTTCGAGACCATTCCAGGTCCCTTCATCGGGTGAACTGGATGAAGGGACCTGGAATGGTCTCGAAACGTCGTGAGAGAAATTACAAAGAAGTTTAATCCATAAAAAATATCTTGGACATCAATGTACAACTTCTAAATGCCACTGATAGACAACATTCAGTATGTTTATAAGGTAATGCCCAAAGTCTATCATTTGTCAACCTGTAAAGTCAAATGAATAACATTTATCATTTAAGCATGTCATTGACTTCTGAAGATCATGTGGTTTTGTTACTTCAGATACTGAAGGCATTGAAGTGACCAGGATACGTAGAATAGTGACTATATTTGTCATCCTGTTTTGCAGGTAACACATAAGGTCAGGCAATGTTATTTTAGGTGGTGGCTCAGAACATTGGGGCGAAAGTAAGCTCATCTGTTTAACTTACTTGAATTGTTTGAACTACGGGTGTAATGTTGGTGCTTTGAGCATGCACTGAGCGTTTGGAGGTAAGTGAAAATTAACTACACACATTATTATTAGTATGATCTGTTTGGTAAGACTTTCACTGCACTTGGCAAGAAACCCATAAGTGACCCAGGCCAGACATACATGGCAATGCATGGGCATCCTGGTGCTGAAAGCTGACAGCTGACCCACACATGTTAACAATGATGGCATAGGTGGATCCAGGAATTTCCAAAGAGGTGTGTGTGTGTGTGTTTTGTGTGTGTGTTGTTTCAGGGTTCAGCCAACTTCCCCTTAGCTCTGCCAATGCGTAACATTAACTTTTGTGTGTGTGTGTGTGTGTTGTTGTTGTTGTTGCTGTTGTTTCAGCATTCAGCCAACTTCCCCTTAGCTCCGCCAATGCGTTACATTAACTTTTGTGTGTGTGTGTTGTTGTTGTTGCTGTTGTTGTTGTTTCAGGGTTCAGCCAACTTCCCCTTAGCTCCGCCAATCTGAAACATTAACTTCAATGTGGTCTTTAGTCATTTTCAAATGGGTGGTGGTGGTTCGAACCCCCTGAATCCTACCCTTGGATCCACCAATGGATGGTGCTTGTTGTTGTCTTGTTGACCCTTGTCATGTCCCGCAAGTTGTTGGACTTGAGCAAATGGCAATCACTTTGCTGTTCAGTTTTCCATTAACACAAAACTGCCTCTAAAGAAGCACTCAAGACACCTAAGATATGGTGGTGATTTATTATAACCAATAACAGGAGCTCTGAAGTGACAATATTGAATCAGCAAGTCAACACCACAATGGAAAAGGTCTTGGCTACACAAACAAGTTAATGCACATTGGGATGGTCAGTTTATTCTATGGGTAAACATTTGAAAGGAACTATAAAGTCCACACTACACCGAATCAGAGATCAAGTTATGGGAAAACTAAAACCTTTCTCACAAAATATATAGTTCTGACCATCATTCAAGTGAAGAGGACATGCACCTTGACAAACGACAATATATCAAGAATAATTGTTTAATTGTTTATTCAGAAGTGTGTTTATTGAAAGTAAAGTCTGATGTTTGTATCTTAAATCATTATTTGAAATTTAACTGCAAATACATTGAGGCCATCATAAACTGGAATTAGATTGAAATTCTGCTGGTTGATCAGCAATGATTTGCTGGATACTAGAGGTGTGACGATACAGAAATTTTACGATACGATACGTATCGCGATATCATAGAACGATACGATGTATATCACAATATGCTATCTTTAGTTATTTTCTTTAAAAAAGTGTATTTCGATAACAAGAAACAGTGTAAACTTTGACATAACCGTCAATTTCTGGTGAAAATTCACAATTTTATGGTCAACGATACATATTACGATACGGAAAAAAGTATCGATATATTTATTGTCAGAAAAAGTATCACGATTATCCATACTACGATATATCATATATCATCACAACTCTACTGGATACTGACTATGACAATATGCAATGCAGCATCCAACCGAGCAAAAAGGTCTTGGGCAAAAGATGTAAATATATATTACATAATTTTGACTTCCGACATTTTATACACTAAAAAAGGGAAAACATTAATCTGGCCTTGATGTGATATGCATGTTAACAAAAATGAAACCGCTAATAGATTCATAGATTTGTACTCATTTAAGGAATCCATTTTCCATTGGTTTGTGCTGCCCAAAGCATGTTTCATGTACAACGTATTCCATAATGTGCTGGCAGAAGCAAAACAACTTCTATATCATGAATGCAAACATGAGTCAAACTACACCTTAATACATATTTCACAAACAAAAAACACGAAGGAGGAAACATTACCCGTATATCTACATTAATACCAAACACACTAACCTCTGGGACACCTTTCCTCTTAAAACATTTGATGAGCTGTTAGATCAAGTTGTTTGCATCAGTGCCGAGCTATTTTGCTGATTTTCTTCAGTAATCTTATCACTATCCTAACTCATTATATCACCACGTAACAGTTATCAAATTCCCAAAACAGCAATAAATACAAAATATGCTGATCAGTAAATTACTTTACTGCAAAGCTGAAGTTTAAGAATAAAAAATAACCCTGAGAATCACCGAATTGTAAAATGCTGATATATATATTTTGCCCTTGAAAAGCAAAACATTACTATAAACCTACCAGCCCTAATAGTAATAAAACAGCGAGGCTGCTCATATCTACTAGCAACATATTACACATTTTCAGATCATTTCATTTAAAAAAACCTGGCAAATTACAAATTATGTAAATATAAATTTTAAGTGTAAGGATCTTATTGCTCAGTATTGGTTAAACAACATACTATCAACATTAAAAATACAAACTACATTACAGACAAATAGTTCAAAGAAATTTGGAAAATATACTGTTTAAAGATATATCAAATAATTTGCTATGATTGCCTATACAAAAGAAAATGTCTTCAAACTTTATACATAACAAATTTAGATTATGGAATCTCTAAGAATAATCATTGCATATTGGGATCACATTACACTCTTAAACATGAGTCACCAAACACTTCAAAAAGTTGGATAACATGTTAACCATATTTTTAGTTTCTTTGAGAAGCACTTTAGAAGTTGTAAAGATGAAGGAAAGCCAAGTTCTATGGATAGTCAACTTCTTTATTGCAATGAATGTGGCGTTTCAGTGTAGATACTAACACTGTTATCAAGCAAGTATCTACACTGAAACGTCACATTCACTACAATGAAGAAGTTGACTATCCATAGAACTTTGTCTTGCTCCTATATCTTTAGTTACATTTTCTAAAAATTTCTCTTAAACTGATGAAAAACATGTCTAAACATTATCAACTGTCACACTGCACAATCTTTCCTACAAGTTCCTCATCAATGGCATCTTGTCAAAAAGTCGAGCAGCTCGTTGTGTCATGTATGGAACTCATTAGTATGGGAATAGCCTACTAAGATCATACAATCCAATGATAAAAGGTGATGACATGTGAATATATTGCATCTTTGCACCAAATAAAGGAACTCCTAGTCTATCACATCACTAATAAGGAACAAATTCACAAACAAAACATCAACTTACAGTACATGAAGAGGCAAAGTGATTTACACTCTGCACAAGGGATGGGCGGAATGCTGTTAGGAAGTTACAGAATTAACCCTTACATAAAGAATAGTCGGGTCACATCATGACAATTCTCTTTACCTGTTTCACGAGAATAAATACAGTCTGTGATCAAATTTGACAAAATTGTGTATACAATTTCTGATCTGTTAGAAATAAACTACCCGAAAGTTTGTAGAAGACCTTGATTTATGATTTTGGGATTTGGACACTTTTAATATATACTTTAGAGGTATCTTGTTTGTTTGATTTTTTAAAGTAAACATGTCAAGTTAGTTAATGTCATGACAAGGAGAAAAACATATCTGTACATGAACAAAATCAGCCCTGTTATATACCATTAAAAACAGGTAGGGGATATTCAAGTTAGCAAGCATACCGCTAGCCAATGCAAATGTATATGAGAAAAAGTAATATATATCCATACAGATTTCCAACATTTCCAAAGGAATGGAATAAATTGTCACATTTTCCCTTAATTTAAGTTCATCAGCTGTTTCCTCCTTGGCTTCATCATTTGCATTTGCTCAATCTTGTAAATCCAATATCCCCTACTTTTTTTTAATGGTATATATTATACACCAGTGTTCCCACAGGGAGCAGATGTTAATATCAAATATGGACAGAGTGCAGAGGAAAACTCACTCCAGACAAATAATACACAAGAAATTCAAGCTCAACATAACAAGTTTGTTGTTGTCCTGATCCACTGAACAACCAAAACCTCTTCTACAAAATATTGACTCGTACAGAACAACAGTATCGGACTCAAAGACATTCCACAAGTGCAGTATAACCATGAACAAACAATATGTCAGTGTGGAAATAGCATCTCGCTTGTTAGTAAGGAAAACAGAAAGGGCAACCTTGTATTGGACCAAACTATTACTAACATGGAAATGCTAGGGAAGATACAGCAAGAGGTGTGTGTGCTGAAGACATTATATATAACATGAGCCGGACGGTTAATTGACATAAGACGTAACAATACTTTATCAAATCATTGGCAAACTCACACAACTGTTCATCATATGGCTTTAGCAATATGCACTACTCAAAACTAGTTTAAAACACCTGGCCCCGATTTCTCGAAACAAACTTAAGTTTTTACTCAAATATCANNCTGAGTTTGACAATTTGAAACAGCTGAATTCTTAACTCAACTGCATTTTATAAACAAAAAAGGCCAAACAACTTAAGTAATCTATCCACCAAACTCAAATTGTCTACTATGTTTGAGTTTAATATCGATTTTAGTTCATTCTGCGAAATGCATTTTCTCAAATTTGAGTAGAAACTTTAACTTAAGTCAAAACTCAGACTTAAGTTTATTTCGAGAAATCGGGGCCTGATCTTTTCATATACCGGTACCGGAAACTATGGTAAATTTGTCATGGCTGATTGGTCTTCCATCACGTAGCCTTTCAGTTGTGGGTGTTCCTTAACTTATTTTGAGTAGTGTGTATACATATATATATATAGCTAGTGGTAATCTGTCCTGGAACTATGTGATTCACTGACACAATGTCACACAAGCTAACGACCATGTTGTAAATGGTGTGTTTGTGTTTAGTTTTCATTCAAATTGAAAACTGGGGGATGGCAGCAGTGCCATGGTAGGTCAACACACAAAATAGAGAAACAAAGACAAAACACATGGTACCCTTCCAGATACCAGGGAATGGCAGAAGTATAAAGAAGTATTGCAGTGTGCATAGTTAGGTAGCATAGGAAAATAGACTCTTGGACAGTCGAAACAGTTTATGAAAGGAAAATTAGCCAATAAAATGACCACAAAAGGTACTACTTACTCTTTGGTTTCATGTTGTTGCTTTTTACATCAAATTTCAACATAATTTTATGAAATTATATGATTCAATAAGACATGCCAACACCATATTTCGTGATAACACACAGCTTTTATGAAAAGAGAAATTAGACATATGAAAATGCTGAAAACCTTGGTACAGAACATTATACATCATATTTTCCAAAATAGACTCTGCCACAAGTTAATAGGATATGCAAGAATGTTTGGAAGCTAAAATCATATAAAAATATGCAAGGTGTTAGGTAAGAAAGAACAACAAGTTTCAAAACGAGTGAACAGTTGCAGCAACAGGTTACATGCATGGGCAATTCTACCTTTTCCTTAGTGGTCCACAACATAAACACTGATAAACTGGTGGCATGCAGTCTGTGTACATGTTAGTTTTAGCTAACCACTCGCTGACACTAACCAGTCAGACATGATCCACTTCATGGTCGTTCCTCCTAATGGCATTTTGGTCAAGTGGACAATGGGTATCAGTAAACTTAACTTAAAAACACTGAAACGGAAAAGCTGTAATGGACAATTCATGAAATGAAAACCATTCACATATTTTAAACAATCCAGATATCAAACATATTCTACAAACTGTTCTGAAATAGCAATGAAATGTCAATAAATATAAGAATCGGTGTAAAATAAAAGTTGAAAAACAAAACAAAGTTGCCTTATGTACAGATTGACACAGCAGTTTTCATAGTCCACGCAAGTCAAAACTCAGGACACTTGTGACTTTGTTTGATCTCCTGTGTTCAATCAATGTATCGCCCTTTTCAAGGATAAGTACATACATGCACAAGCTTTCAATATACAAAGCCTGGATAAATATAACCTAGTTTTGGATGCAGTTTTTGATTGCTCTTGACAGACTGTGATTCTGGTCTTGTATACTGTATTTCAAAGTAAAAGTTTAAATACCGAATATTAGAAGAAATGTATTAATCCTTGACAAATCTAACTATCAGCCTTTTTGTGTTGACATGTCAAAAGAGGTAAGACACTTTAACAGCACTGTGATCGAATATTACAAGAATGATAACATATTTCAATTTGGGAATTAACAGACTAAAAACCTGGAATCTCAAATACGACCCTGCACAGCATCTTTAGAGACTAAGTTTACTTAGTATTTACAGTATTATTCGTTACACTGCTAAACTGAGTCTAACAAAAACCTAGTAGAAGGTCGCGTCAGCTAACCTTTGAGCGACCTATGACCATCCAATCAAAGGCGAGACGGCCGAACGGATTTAACCAATCAGACAACTACTACTTATTATGGTTCGGCGGGACTTACAAAACGGTTTTTCAATTTTCTCTTCCCTGGTCGTTGACACTGATCTATCAACAAACGAAAATCCACATAAAACACAGATATTTGACCCTGCAGTATATATACACTTATGCCTGACTGACTGACTGAGTTTAGTTTTACGCCGCTTTTAGCAATATTCCAGCAATATCACGGCGGGGGACACCAGAATATACACTTATGGGTTTCTAATGACATTAATATTATTATTATATTATAGTAAGATAACATCCTTGAATATCGACAAAAACGATATTTTCAGCGACTGTTTACTCATTGCGTGTATCACTCGGAAGCAATCGTGTGGAAAATAGCATTCGGAATCGTTTTGGGGCTAAAGGTTCAAACGGTATGTGCGAATGTTAACTTCTCGATTTGGTAAGCTGAGTTCTGATTGGTCAGTCCAAAAGGTGAGCTGACGCGACCTTCCACTAGGTTTTGTTACACTCAGTATAGCAGTGTAACGAATAATACTGAGCCTAAGTTTACTTAGACTGAGTATCTGTAATAACAGGTAAGCTGTAGCAAAGGCATGGATTAAAGGTAGGAAGGCGCGTAGTAAGCCAATTTTTTTCGTGTAAGCCCGATAGGTTGCAAAGCTTTTTGTGTTTAGATAGTATCGAGGACCTACCGAACTTTTCCTGCAACAATCACATGTAAGCCTGGGCCTTTTTTCATAATGGTAGCTACGCCCCTGGCAGGATACATGACAACCACCAAAAAACGCACACAAATCAAAACAGGCTACAATGTAAATTCAATGTCTTGTGGCAAAATTATTCTCAGGTACATACCTGGAACCAAACCATGCCTGAAAATATATGAACAAGGCCGTGTATTTTAAACCAAAAGAAGAATATACTGATTCTAACCATGTGTGAGATGTTCAACTTGCACTAAAACCTTAAATACTTGTTGCCCTCTGTGTGCTTCAGCCATGTTCTTATCTGAAGTAACGTACATGTAGCAAGTATAAATCTTACACACATATTATAAGGCCGACAAATCGATGTTTCTACATCTGGTGACAGTATCACTTGACTGGAGTTCACAACAGAGATTTTGGGTTAAATGTTCCATTAATCATGTCAATAGTAATTTAGATATGTTCCTGGATGTCAACTGACGTAGCCAGTTGAAAATCATAATGCCAGTCTTAGCTGTTCACCATGTTGGTGACAAACAAATCAAAGCAAACTTGGAAAAATAATTATGTTTCAAGTATGCCCAAGGATCAGCAGTGCCTCAGATGACTGTGCGGTCCATGCCTCAGAGACAGTCCGATTTTAAACAAAACATCTCCAATCATCCTACAACACTATGTTACACCATTCCTTTGACTCAACCAACATGATAATGATATTATAATTTTTGTTTTGTTTGTTGTTAAATGACACACTCAGCAAATATTCCAGCTGTATGGCAGCGGTCTGTAAATAATCCAGTCTGGACCAGACAATCCAGTGATTAACAGCATGAGCATCTGATATTATACAAGGAACAAGAAAGTAACAGACAAAATAAGAGATAAAACCCATAAATGCCCTCATGGGGCACTGTTGTTGGCACAGATTAATTTCATTTCATATCTCATGGCTTGTCATGGCTACTTCAACTGAAACTGAGTGGAAGTATCTTCCATATTAATTTAGCAACATTTGTGATAAACAGTGGTTATATTACTAAATATTGTGATGTATCACAACTGTAAAAACATTTTCACATATTTTCAAAATGGTGAAATCTGTCAACAATGTGCTACACATATATGATATATCTCAGATATATCAATAAATATATATTTAAGAGAGCATATATTTGAGAAAATACAGATTTGATTTTACTTAAGAAGTGTATTTAAAGCAGTTCAGATTTTAGACTAGCAATACAAGTTCATAAAAATTCCAGTTTGCGTGTATTCTATACACACAAAAACACCAGGAATTTGCTAAAAATATAACAATCATTTCACCATAAAAAGGTCAACAAACACTTATCACACTTCCTGGCAAAAAACAACTTCAATTATTAACAATCCACGTGATAAATTATAAAATCCTGTGTCCGTCTTCATAACTCTCTAACAGAAGACATTCAGCCATAATTTAAAAAACACCAAAATGAAATCACATGACAATGAAATGCACTATGAAACATTTCAAACATGTTGAAAATATGAGTGTATTGACACATCTCAATTACCCAGTTGGTATGGCCAGCAGATTCAGAGTAGAGAAGTGTAATATCTTGAATCTTTAAACAAAAATGCTGTTTTTTTGGTTTTTAAAAAGTTTCCGGTAAGATTAAAGTAGTCACTGTAATCTTAAAACATCAAGTGTCATCAAAACATCAACAGCAGTACTTTTTAATACTAACTCTGTAATGTGTTCATCATTGTACTGGAACATATTCAGCTTGTTTCTCTTCATTCTCCCCTTCATCTGACAATATCATTAGCTTTCATTGTTTGTTTGTTGTTTAACGCCGCACTCAGCAACATTCAAGTGATCCAAGAGTTGCTGAAGACGACTTTTAACTTGGCTCTCAGTATCATTAGAAATGAATAAACATGTTCATACACTGTCCATATCGTCCTGCTCTGTGTGAAAAATATAGTAACTTTTCCAGCAACCCAAATCCAAATGTATTCGTATACTATTCTACTTCACTGCAAAACATCTTTATACTTGCCATCAGTTGAAAACAAGCGGCATGTCAAGAACATTACCCTTGACAAAAAGAGAATGACTAATATCTGACCCCCCCAAAACACATGCAAAAACTATTCAGTATATTTCTGGGATTCAGCAGCATACCAAACAGTCTAAGGAAATAGTTTACAGACAAGAATGTTTAATGAACTGGTACTGGCGCTGGTACAGATAGATTTCATAACTTTCACTTATGAGATGACATGACAGCAGATGATGACAGGCTATCATAGCAGGTCACGGCAGAGTTATACACATACACGTACACTTCACTGTCTGCTTTCTGAACTGTTGATACAGTACTTGTGAATGCCAAAAGTTTCAACTTGTTATTCTTCAGTCTTCCTTTAATGTATGTTGTACAGGACCTTTCTTTTCTTTTCACCAATTTAATATGGTGGATATTGATTTTTCAAATCATTCATATTTCAGTACACTTCTGTTTCTCTATCACTGAATCATTTTAATACATCATTAATTGCTATCAGTTCTCAAAATATGAGAACAAACTGTTACATACAGTTCATAATTCATTTGTAAAATGCGTAGCATCCGGTATAACGTGAATGATATCCGTGAGGAATGTTATGCATTTGGGAGGATGAGAGTGAACTCCACACGCCACACTGTAGGACTTACCAATGATGAGTCCAATGCAAAAATATTTAGTCCGGCTCCTCCTTTCACCATCTTCTTCAAAGAGATGAACACATGGGACATACCCTTCTCTTACGCAGTTTCAATATGCTGTATAGATCAGCTGGTATATCTCCTCACAGATGCTGAAGCCAACTCCAGACTTATACACCTCAAACAACCTTTCAAAGCAGTTTGTTATACAGTAAAACCATGTTTGTCAATCTCCCTTTGAACGATGATTCCCATATGATGGCTGTTGGACATACAACTGAAGGGCCGTTACCACATGATGGGTTAATGCAGGTAATTGTGCTTCCAAACTGACATGATAACCCAGCAGATTACCGTGATGTTCCTTGGATCTGAACTTAAAACATCTCAACTAGTTTGACAAGTCCCAGTGAGGAATTGACCCCGCAGGAAATGCCAAGAACTAAGAAGAATGCCATCATCATTCCAGCAGTGCCAGCATTTTCAGGTGCTACTTGTCTGAAAGATAATGAAAACACTATTTTATTTATATAACCAGTCGGTATGGACTATCTTCAACAAGAAATCAAAAACAGCAGTAGCACCACGTCATCTCCTGCCTTTTGAAATATGTCCCCCAAATCACAAAAGGAATGTCATATACATCACTAATATAGCTGGAATATTGTTGATGACAGAACAAAAAAACATTCATACACATCATAATACAAACATCGCTTTACTGATAGGAGCGGTGGGGTAGAATAGTGGTTAAAGGTTACATTCCCCGCATGGGTACAATGTGTGAAGCCAATTTCTGGTGTCCACGCCATGATATGTCTGGAACATTGCTAAAAGTGGTGTAAAACCATACTCACTCACTACTGATAGGAACACTACGTAGACTTGTGAACCAAGAGCTCGTATCTAATACAGGTTGAGCCCAAAGAACAAAAACAGTGTTTGATATTAATCATAAAAGTTGTTCTAGTCATGAGAGAAAATAGTCCAAACATGTGGTCCTGTGCATAGAGCTCAGGTCACAAATCAGTTGAAGTTAAGCAAAGTTGAACGCGGAGAGTCCTTGGATGGGTGATTGTGTTTGGCGGCTTGACTCCTGAGAGTTTCTAGGACTTCAGTCCTGCCCCTCAATGAAACACATGTGGTCTCACCTTAGGCAAGTGAGTTTGTTCAAAATTGCCTCTGTTCATCCAGCAGAAAATGGGTACCCGGTGGGATAGTCATGTGACTATAACCTTCTAGCGCATAATAATGTTGTGCTGTTTGAGCTTTGAGACTGCCCCTTTGTGATGTGGAGTAGTGTGCAGTATAAATACCCTCATTATTATTTTCCCTTGTACTTACTTTGGTGCATACATCATACACAAGCTGCTGAAGTAGCCGCTGGTGAATGCCATCAAAGCTGCACCGATGATGTAAACGTAGTCATTGTTGATGAGGACAGGGATCGTGCGAACTTCTGGGCGAAAGTTACACAGCACAAAGAATGGGATGAAGAACAGCCCGCGGATAAGGATTGGAATCCACACAAAGCGAGGTCCAGGCTGAAAGTGAAAACAGTGATAACTTGCACAAAACTCCTAAATGATACACAAGTATTTGTCAGAACAATTATAAGGTTCTTGAATATTCTTCTGGGGCAAATATCAATCAAATTACGACATATGCGAAAGGGACTGCAATTCTGTAGTGAGTTACATCAAATGTAACCACATAGCACCAAAATGACAGAATTCTACAAAGTGTAGACCTAGAGAAGGGCAGCAGCAGGTGTAAATCAGACAGGGCCAACTCAGCTTAGAGCTCTGGCGTGAACTAATATTTTGATGCATTGGAATGCCTGATAACGTATTTAGTTGCCTTTTACAAGATGAGGACCTATACATCTTGAGCGGGGAGAGATGGGCTTGAACATCATGTATCATTACGATTGCACATACAGTCAAATCCCGATGAGTCGAATCGCTGGGGACCAAGTATCAAATTCGACTTATCGATGTATTCRAGACATAGGTATGTCCATGAGGGTAGAAAAAAAGATGATCCAGTCCTAATTCTTCCGCCTAAGCATTTGTTTATCTAATGATTTCCTCATCACTAATAGGGACACCTTATCGATTCCTGTCTGATTAGCACAGACAGTGATTTCCGTAAAATCACTAATCTGCCTCTTGAACTCACCCGT
>VKKT01001566.1:124844-135857 GCA_008038995.1 Haliotis laevigata | reverse complement strand
AATATATTAAAATACATATTTACATTGCATATATCAGCGCCTATTGGATGCTGAAATATAGACAGAGAATTAATGATTATTTACAATACTTTAAAGCTAACTGGCGCAAACTAATCCTAACACTCAGACATACAAAGTATGTCCCTGCCACATATACACAAAGAGCGTATTTACGCACCCCTTACTTTTTGCAATGATAGGTTTTTAATACGTACATAAAACTTCTCGTGGTGACTACGATAGAAAAAACATGAGTTTTCGGACACGTGTGATCCTTTGACTCATAATAAAGCGACAAAATGATTAGAATCCATGTTGACTTTATGATGAAAACCCACTGATTTTTATAAATATGCATGTCTGTACAAGAATGGCCATGGAATGTTTAATGTTGAACTAATTGGTGAATGTGAACATTCAAAATGACAATTTGCGTGTCTTACACAATTCAAGGTCAATACCGAGTTTAACGTCCATGTGATTGTATAACAGCCAGCACTCTCTTCCTCATACCGCCTGTCAGCCTTCTGATTATGTGGCAGGCCAGTCTGCCCTATTCGTCGTACGTGTAAAGCAGCTTCCAATTGGGTCAGGTTCTGTTCAGGAGGATCCCTTTGTTGCACACGGCGACCAAGCATTTTCCAGATAGGCTCCTAGGGGTAAAGTTTTGGGCTCACTCAATCGTGAGAAATGTCAGGGGGTGCCTAAGTAAGTTCTTTGTTTATTGTTCCGACAGATTCCTTAAATATCACACTTTAAATAATTTTCACAAGATGAAGTGTTTCAATCAACATAAATGAATTGTATTTTCTTTTCAGGTCCTGGCATTGGATTTATCATATATCCAGAAGCAGTTGCACTTCTACTGGTGCCTCAACTGTGGTCGGTCATGTTCTTTGTAACAACGTTGATGATGCTGATAGACTCTGTGGTAACTCAACATCGATATCAATGACTAAGATCCTGATGTATTATAACATTTTGTAGCGTTTATCTCACACTTGTCATGTTATTAATTGAAATGCACATTGTGCGATATGCAATAATTACACTATTGTCAAATAACACGCGCATCATAACGTCAGTGGTTTGGCTTGGCATGGATGTTTAACGCTGCACTCGGCAATATTCAGCTATATGGCGGCTGTCTGTAAATACTTGAGTCTGGACCAGACAATCCAGCCATGCAACACTCTGAGCATTTTGGATATGATCAACCATGTCATTTGACCACCCCATCCCGTTAGCACCTTGTGTTGCTGAAGACCAGTTCGAAACGGGATCACATGTGTCATGCTTAAACAAAGTCTTCCAGTTGTTACAAATGGTTTGCAAATGCAGAATCAACTCTCAAACGTATGAAAGAATGGGAGCAATAATTTGTACCACTCTAGTAAGTTTTGTGTTACATTCAACTGTAATATTCCCAGATGTGCTTACCATTTAAAAACATTTAACAACACTTTTGCAACACTTATGCTACACTTATTTAGGCTTATAAAGACATGATTACAAGCATTTACCTTCAGGGTATTGTTTACTTGCATGTTTGTTTCTATGCCATCTCAGATGCTGGTAGTATTAAAATATTCACAAATAAAATCTCATCAGCCAGAGAAGAACCAGCTCAGGTTATCAGCCTAATAGTTTCCATTGAACATACATGTAAGAGGCAAAACTGGGAGAGCAAATTGTATGAATGGATCACTGCAACTTACTGACGACACCAGGTGTTCGCAAAAATGGTATCATGTCCTTAGCACCTGCTTAAAAGGTATGTATCTTCATGACTACCAATCTCCATTACTCAGTATGTATCATTCATTGGAGACTGGCCATGGAAGTCTGCAACTCAACAACATTTGGTCTTTCTTTAATCATTTATTGACTTTCAGAAAAGAGCGTCAGATCCTATTTGGTTTTCTGGCATTAATGTTTATGTGTGAATTCTAAAACAGGCTTCGTAAAATCACACACGAACATAAATATGATGCCTTCAGTTACATTATGAGGCATGGCTTCAGATAAAATCCATGACAATACGTATGCGAAATAAGGTAAACCACAGTCACAACGAACACGTCCACGATAGGAGATATATTCTGAAAGTCTGCCACACCATGAAATTGTAAACTGTGACAAATTAACCCTTTGAAACACTGGTTGTCATAAAAGTAAATGACTACTTTCTAAAGCAATCCTAGTATGCATCTGTCCTAATAAATAAAAGCCCTCTTCTTTTTGTGTAACATATTATTATTCATTTGTCGTTTTCATTGTCAATTAAGATAGTGCTTGTTCTCACTGTGGCCACTTACGAGAACACTACTATCAGTACACAGGATACGCTGTGGTCGCCGGATGGTGTATTGCCCTGGTGTCAGTTCTCCCAATTCCTGTTACCATGGTGATGACAATACTCAGAAGAAAAGGATCCCAAGTCGAGGTATTTTGTTTGAAAGCCTATTTTGAATTATGGCTCTAATAAAATAATAAAGAATGTGTATAGTGGGCTAGCAGGCTGCTTCCGGTCAAGTTTCCAGTAATGGCGTTGACATTGTCCTCTTATGGTACATGATTATCCAAAGCCATTATTTGACCATGCTAACACACCAGCGACATCAATTTCCTTTTGCACAGAGGACAAAATGCATACATGTTACTAATGTTGCATATTCTTTAACGGAGTGTTATAGTTGGTACATATGTTATAGTGGTATAAGGAAACAGACAAAAGCATGGCTTGGTCGTTTCGCTTGAAGTTGGTTCAAAATGAGTTTAAGTAACTTATAAGCACGTCCAGTGTGTTATGACTGTATATTTAATTTTGTAGCGAGTGAAAGCATCCATGTCTCCACCCCTGACTGGCAGAGATTAAGAGCACGACATGGTCTTGAAGTGCGAACAGATTCAGTATCCATCAAAGACACATTTTTCTTTATCATAAGAATCAGCAGGATGGAATAAGGTACATCAGCTTGTATGTCTTTTCTTCTGGGTGTGTCTCTCTAACGATCAATCAATTCGCTGAACTATGACTGTGTTTATTTCAGTAAGGGGGCCAACGGCCAAATTTAAAGATACATATAACATTACACGTGAATCAATGATGAAGCGCCGTAAAATGGCAGGTATATTTTTTAATAACAATTGAAAAAGCTTGAGCGTTTCTTTAAAGTTGGAAATACATGTTAGCAATTTTTTTAATGAGAGAAGTATTGCGTGATGACATAAGTTTTAGAAACTGACAAATAGTTGGGTAAGAAGCATAATATTTAGGAAGATTATTATAAGAGTCACATTCCATGGAGAAGTGGTACTCTGACTCATCAAGGGGTACAATGCAAAATGGAGATAATCTTTCGCCCCGTGCTAGGCCGGTTTTCCGTCCTTCCTCGATTAACAATTGGTGATTTGAGCATCGGAACTTACAAAGTGTAATACGAAAAACTGGAAAGGTAACAAACTATAATTAATCCTCACATTTAATACATTTTTAGTAGTCATATATATATAACTGGAGTTTAGAATAACTTTTCATAAAACTGTTAATGCAGCCGACATTTCGATTAATCCACGCGTCTATTTTCTTTATGCTTTTCTGCAGCCGACTCTGCTGAATTTACAATGTGCTGCGTGATCAT
The DNA here is from genome assembly GCA_008038995.1 of Haliotis laevigata. NCBI lineage: Eukaryota > Metazoa > Mollusca > Gastropoda > Lepetellida > Haliotidae > Haliotis > Haliotis laevigata. The sequence goes on along the minus strand of VKKT01001566.1, from coordinate 132,213 downwards.
TTGTTTCAGCCATTCCACCTATAAATGATCACGTCAACCAAACTAGAGACCGAAAGTATGAATGCCAATCTTCGACCTCGGGAATACCAGCCAAGACACCGGTCCTGACAAATCAATGCACTTCAGTCGTTTTCGACGATCTAACTGCATGTCACGACACAGGACCATCTGCTTGCCGTTCACACCCCGAAGATTCTGTTTCACAAAATATTGAACACTTCTGCTGGTTATATTTTGACGGGAATGCACTGTATTTATCTGTAATTCACTATTGCAGGATTTCTGTTACAACCAAACAATCAATCCCTTGGAAGGTAGCATCTGGTTCCTAAAGTTGTGTTGTCTACCATGTTCGTAGTGATGAATATTACTGTTGTAAAACCGTGATTTCGAACGTCATACACCGTATACTAGATGTTTCGATCCACTGAAGAACATATTTTGAATCGGCATGTACTAACTTGGATGTTGTGTTGGATCCCAGTTGGATAAAATGATTATGTGGAAATAGTACACACGTTGGTTTACAAGTCTTTTCTTTGTGTTACGTCTTCCTCACCTAACATATTGCTTCAGGAGAATGTGGCCGCTACCCTTAATATATATAAATATGCATATAAGAGAGTTATTGGTTATTGGTTAAAATTATCATGCATGCCAGACAATCGCTACCTAAAGATGACTGTGGTACTGCAGGGATCTAGTTTTGGTAAATGCGATTAGGCGTCAAAATGTTAGTCTTTGTTGTTTAGCACGGTTATATCTGGGAACAACAGTACGTAGACCAGTCTAATGTTTCATATCTCAGTTTATTCATGAACAAGACTGACACAGTTTATGTCAAAAAGGCAGCAACAGTTTCTGCTATGCCTTCACGTGTTCATGCTGTACAGAGCTATAGCTTAGTTTTGTAACAATAGCCCAAGTTCGATGTTTCTCACATCTATTAAATATTGGCACTGGCGTGAGTGAGTTGAGTTTTACGCCGCACTCAGCAATATTCCAGCTATATGGCAGCTGTATGTAAGTAATCGAGTCTGGACCAGGCAATTCAGGGATCAACAGCATGAACATCGATCTACGCAATTGGGATAAGATTACGTGTCAACCCAGTCAGCGAGTCTCACCACCTGAATCCGTTAGTCGCCTCTTACGACAAGAATGGGTTACTGAAGATCAATTTTTAACCCGGATCTTCACGGGTCTAATACTGAAAGAAAGAATACACTGTGTTGTGTATGCCATAAAGGATATGTGGAAGACGATTATAACTTTTATCTTATTTTACTCCTCTTGCAGAGAGTTAATGTTAAACCCACAAAATATATTTATATCTTTCTAAATCTAAGTTTAATATCTTTATGCCAACAAACAATTGTGTCCTTATTAAGATTTCAGCAATTTACATTTATCAAGCAATGTCACTCTGTAGAACATTAAATTGAATGCCACATTTTTATCGAATATTCTACTAATGTAAAAATCATACATGAATGTTCATGTCCTAGCATGCACAGTTTCTTTCATAAACAGAGGGGTCAAGCCAAGTTGCATATTGATTTTAAAAATGTTTATTCCTTGCGACAACGTGTTATGAATTTCGTGCTAGCACTTTTTATGATTTGCACGTAAACATGGTCCGCATAAAAAATGAGATTTACAGTGAAATGTGTCAGTGTTTTGCTGTACATTTCAGTGATAGAACAGATTGAACGTTAAGATATTCGTCTAATTCCAATTAAACGTGTTTGGTTTTTACATGCAGTGTCTGTTACGTCAGAAATGGCAGCGTGCAGCAGAGTAGTATACGCAATGTTGGAACTGTGACAGGTCCTTACCAAACGTGTGTTTTTTTAAATTGAAGCCTTTGGTAAGTCCCTATCGCAGTTCAACCATTGTGTATACTACTACTACTATACTACTATACTTCTGAAATATTTGCCTCTCAAGTGAATATAGGGTCGGTCGGGAAAAATCAAGGCCTATGATTCACACACACACACACACACACAAACACACACAATGATGACAATTATCATACAGTGGGCGATCGGAAAGGGACTGTGTTATGAGGTACAATCTTCTCTGACGAATGCTCTCGGCGGTCCGTCTTTCAAGTAGTACAAGTTCGGTTTGCCGTCTTTGATGTCGACCAGGTCGACGTTGTACGTTTTCATGGACCATATCGGATCGGTGGCACGTTTTCTGCTGTCTCCCTCGTATTCGCCAGGCTCGTACAAGTATCTAACACTGACACGGTCTAGTAATGATTTCTCCGTTCTATGGCGACGTGCTGCTGCCGATTTGGTGTTGTTAACAGATTTTATTTTGATGGCTTCGACCGGTCTCTTGACCACGAGTCTTGTGACTTCGTTGTTGATGGCATCGACCACTCAAGGTAAGCGTACGACCCATTCCGTGTTTCCAGGATCCATTAAATCCTGCGAGTATTGTTGTGTGAACAGGCATTCGGCTAAGGTGTGATTAAATCTCTCCACGATGGCTTGGCTACGGTGAGCTCCCGCTATACCACGTCTCACTTGGACTTTGTGTTTGGCCAGCAGCTGCGACACGGCTCCCATGAACTCGCGTCCGGGATCGATTTGCAATACGGCAGGCAATGTCAAGCGACTGCGTTTGTAGATGCGTTCTAAGGCTTTGGCGACTTCGTAGGTTTTGCGTCTCACCCTGTCTTGAGGGAGAAACAGGAGGTCGGCTTTGTGCACACGATTCGGCGTTGAAATGTCGAATTTTCTTCTCAGGATGTACCGAGTTGCTGGCAGGTAGACTTGACAGATGGCTTGTTTTTTTAGCCAAGCTTTGGCTTTCTCTTCTGAAACTTGAGCTGCTTTGGCGAGTTTCGGGATGCCGTCCACACCTTTCCAGTACCCGCACGGGCTGTAATAATTTTTCTCCATCATGTATGTATTGCCTGCGTGTTACTTATTTAATATGTGCGTGTGTCCGTACGCGTAAGTGGTGACTCCGCCGATGGCAATCCATCCATGGGAGACAGCGACGTCTTGTTTATTCTCAGTCTGTATATCTTGTGTCCATCGCTTCTCAGCATATTCATACGAACCTACTGGTGGGGAGATACTAACGCATAGCCCTGCCGTACAGGTTGTTGGCGTAGAGATAGAGGATGTGTTTGGTCAGTTTGCTCGAGTCGTAGCCTTTCACGTATTGGTTGTTGGCTTTCGCGTATTGTTTGGATGCCATCAAAATCCCGCCTCGCAAGACTTTCTCCACGAACAGGTACATATCGTAATCTGTTAACAATTCCAATTTAACTTTGGTCTTTTTCAACAAGGCGTCCCAAGAGACACCCGGGGAGGACAAATACCACGTGGGGTCCAGGCCGTACTGTTTCGAGTACATTTTCTGAATATCTCGAACATGTCGGACAGCAGCAGCACGCCGGTTTTCAAGTACAGGTCGTGGTAATCGCCCAAATTCTTGCAGTCCAGTTTCTCCCACACGTTAATAGCATGCGCGTAATCGTCTTGAGAGATATTGGAATCAGTCAAGCGGTTGATGGGAGGTAATTGCGTCTCGTCGAACTTAGACCAATCGTCCATGTACTCATCGGGGTAGACGCCCTTCCGGACTAGCAGGGGTCGAGTCTCGGCGTCAGTTAATCGATTGGTGATATGGAAGTCGTCCGGATCGTTGGCTGTGACCAAACTGTCTAGAGACGATGACAGGAACTGAAAACTGTCGATAAATCTCAGACCGTCTAACGAGAACGACATGTATTTTTCCATGTTGTTGGGATGCACGTTATTTTACCGTCAAACTTTGCGATGGCCTGCATGATCAAGTGGGAATTGTAACGGTGAAGGTTGTGAATCACGACGGGGATCTTGATGGCTTGGGGATATCGATTGATCTTGAGTTTTAAGTTGCAGGCGTTGTGAGCGGTGCCTCGGTACTTGCTGGTGATGTGGCAGTGATCTCGAATGGTATGGTCTTCAAGAGGTCTCCTGCACACGTGGCAATATTCAGTATAACAGAAATGGCGCTTGTCCCACCGTGTCTCCGTCTTGCAAGCACATGAGAAATCGTTCGGCTGTGTCACGACCTCGGTAGACCACGGGTCCATTCGTTTTCCCATCGCATCGAACAACAACATACCCAAATCCGCAGGCTTTGTGTTCTTGCATATTGTGTGTGAAACTTTTGTCTGGGAATGGAGTGACGGTGTCGACGGTTCGAACAAGTGCTTCGAAGTCGTCGTATATGACGTATGGCACCAGCATTTGGTGCTTGTGATTGATGAATTTTAGCTTGTTTTTCATTACGTTTGGCATGTCGATTTGGACGGCCATCTGTCCAACGCCTCGACAATCCTCCCGGTGCGATTCCAGCAGGTCGGCTCACGTAAAGTCGTGCAGACACCATTCGCAAAATGGTTTTTTTTTTCCACTGTGTTTCGTTTGATCGTACAACAGTCGGTTCCGATTTCTGACCGCCGTGTAGTGATAATGTTCGATGCCCTCTTTTCCAGTCAGAAATATATTGAGCCTGGGCATATCGTCGGGCATGGAGGTGACTTGGTGCACGATGATTTTATTTCTGCCTTCGTGGCCGAACACGTTGACTGCAAAATTGTTGAGTTTTTCGAATCGCGTCCAGTAGGAGAGGGGTGTTAAACGTTCCATGCCCGTGAAGTCGAATTCGGATTCCTCGTTTGACAGATAGCTGGAATGCCTGCACAGATGGCCTGTCGGTTTGTACCTGGCTACTATGATAGCCACCACCGCGCAGTAATTATTAAAATCATCGTCGGTGGTATTAGGGTTGATGAGGGCTTTTTTGTTTTTTTTTAGTACGGTGGTAGGTCCAGGTACGGTCCGCCTTTTAACACCATGTAGTTCGCTATGTTCAGGTAGACTGTGTCGATCGTGTCTACGACCCAGCCCGAACACATGGGCGTGTAGCATAACAGCAATTCTCATATTTTAGTAAATGAGGTGTCGATTGATTCGGGTTGAGTCGCAACTTCTTGCATGCCTCTGAAGTAAGGCTGGACGTGATCGGTGGTTCAGTCCGTCTGTTGTTTTTCAAGCGACATTTTCACCGTGATTGAAAATTTGAGGCTTCGCAGATCATTCAGTTCCTCATCGACTTCCATATCTTATATTCTTTGCAAAGATGCTCATTCCATTTGTCAAGAACAAAATGCAGAAGGAAATAATAGTCCGATTGTTTTTCATAATATTCTGCACTAAGTTACATTCTGCATTTAACGAAATATATACAGTTTGGACAACACTGTTTTGGTCTGAAGGATTTCCTTTGTTAACTAACTTGTCCATCCCTATCACGTCGATAAGATGGCGATTCATAAACACAAATAGGTGTTTGTCACCAAGTGGGTGGCCAGCAAGATGGCAGACAGAGGAGTAAATATTTTGCATGATCGATCACAGAGAGTACTTGATGGGTGATTACATTCGGCAGCTCGGGTCCTGAACGTTTCTAAGACTTTGGTCCTGCCCCACACAAATGCACATGCACACTTGTCATATTTCCATGGACTCGAAATTTGAACTTTCGCAAACCAGATCATTCATATTTAAAAAAGAACCAAAAGCTCAAGAAGTTCACATCTTAAATCTACAACAAAAAACAAATTATGTTTCCAAAGTTACACTGACTTTTTATCATTGGACATTTACACAAATGAACTATTGATAATTGATTATTTATTAACATGAATACGTCAGATCTGATCAGGCTTACCTGATTAGGATTCTGTTTTTCAAGCATACCAAATTAACCCACGTTTCCCTCTCGATACTATCACACGGTGGAGCTCCTGTATATTCTATTCTATTCACCAGGTGAATATTGTGTAATGGTATAACCACATATCCCTTATATACTGACAGTCTTAGCTCAGAAACCCAGCCCCTTAATCACATCCATATTTAATCTGACTGAGAAATAAAATCGAAGCACCCAGGAAACCAAGCCAAAAAACACACTTTCGAACTCAAAGCAAGACCAAGACGGAGCACGATATAGTTTCATTTAACGACAAAGAAACCAATAAGTATATTTCTTCACCACCGTCTTCACTTACATAAATATTCGACTTATTGTTTACCATCACCATAAGTTCAAGCACAAGATATGTAGAAAAGAAAGAACGTGCAACGCCAATGGCTAGGAGGCGTGTATATTCGTTAATAACTTCATTAACCAAACAGGGAATCGATAATGATAATTTAGTTTTATGTCTGTCACGAAGCTGCTGTCATCAATATATGAAAGATCCAATACTCGCAGTAGTAGCTGTACTACTGTCCTGTTGCTTGCAGTGGCGTAAATAATACTCAGTGACTACTGAGAAATACTTCAACCATAGCGAGCGAACATAAAATGTAAGATTATGCTTCAGGAACAACACATCCCAGGGTATGCTCTTGGCTTTCGGATGCGTCATGTGGGTTGTTCTTCGAGTGTAATCGTTGAGAGAGATTCTGATTGATTTTGCATCTTCCGAAGATATCGATCTTTGTCCTCAGGCCGTTATGGACCCCAGTCAGTGGACGGAAATCTTGCCATGCGGAGACGCTGTTTAATGCATAAAACTCATTTTCAGTAAATTATATATACAGGTCACGGTGTTTACATAGATCGATATGGTAGGGTTATAACTCCACGTCATTCAAGGGCTATCTATATCTATCAGTGTTATAAGCGTAGTGTATTCATACATTATAGACTGACTAACTGTACACTCGCTAGCTGCTGCGGGGAAAGCAGAAGTAATATTAATAAAGGCCCAATTGTTTGTAGTTAAATGTCAACACTTTGGTTGTTTGCCCTTTAAATATTTATTTTACATGCTTTGAAAGTTGTTTACAAAAGAATATGCGATAATCTTATTATTGTACTCTTCTTTCTGGACATGATTTTTAGCCATGTACATACAATATTAATGCAATATAAATCATATATGTTTATTCATACCCCGTAAACCATGTTTCGTTACACATGTAAACCTACCAAAAGAAATGGTCCTTTCTGCTTGAAAAGCTGGTAAACCAACATGACAGGTATTGGCAATGACATCACAACTGCAATTAAGATTCCAATCAACTTTGCGTATTCAGGGTAGATGTACTCGCCATATCTTGGAGGGTCGTAGAGAAACAGGGAAAGAATCAAGGACGCCTAAGAGGGAAAAGCAGTTCATTAATAAAATTGTTAGAAGTAGTCAGGTCGGCCTGCCTGTATGAACAGTATGGCAGGTGTATCACGGAATTTCACCTTTATATAGACAGCAGGACGTAATGCATGAATATGACAATTGGCAGTTTGGTTCGGATATGGTGCTAAGAGACAGGCCCTTGAC
>VKKT01001566.1:101992-113091 GCA_008038995.1 Haliotis laevigata | reverse complement strand
TGTGGAAGTGACCACTTCCAAACTATCCTTTCAGAAATAACTCCATCTGATTCTCCATCGTATACAAGATGGGACATTTCGAAGGCTGGTCTTTATATAAAACTATATGTAAATCGAAACTGCGACCTGCATGTTTCAGTGATATACCTGATACCATTCAAACTTTTGCTGACGTTTTAAATGAAATAGCTGATGAGTGTATACCAAAGTCCTCTACGGTTCCACGTGTACGAAAACCATGGTTTAATACAGATTGTAGACAAACCAGAAAATCGAGGAAAAAGGCAGAGCGTTATTTCCGCCATCATCCAACTTTCCATAATTTAAATAAATTCAATATACTCAATGCAAAGGCGCGTCGTACCTTTGAACAAAACAAACGACAATCTTGGAGAAATTATGTCTCAAAAAAATTAATTCACACACGCCAATGTCTAAGGGTATGGAACATGGTTCAAAGAATTAAAGGCAAAGGTTCAAAATCTGCTGTTTACCATCCTCCTTCGTGGCGTAATGCCATTGTAGTCCAAATACCAAAACCTGGCAGGGATCATACAGATCCGTCGAATTACAAACTGACTAGCTGTGTCTGTAAAACCATGGAACGTATGGTGAATAATAGATTAACTTGGTATCCTGAAACCAATAACCTTATAACAAATATTCAATGTGGTTTCGGGAAAACTCGGAGTACCATTCATCATTTGGTACGTTTAGAATCCTTTGTTAAAAATGTTATAATAAATAAACAACATGCTGTATCAATTTTCTTTGAACTTGAGAAAGCTTATGATACGACCTGGAAGCATGGCATTTTGAAGGATTTACATGATTTTGGTTTGAGAGGCCGTTTGCATCTTTTTATATCACAGTTTTTCAAAGACAGGCAATTTCAAGTCCGAGAGGGTTCAACCCTGTCTGAACATTACAATCAGTATCGGGGTGACCCACAAGGCAGTATTTTGTCTGTTACACTGTTTAGCATCAAAATCAATAGTGTATCAAAGATTTTAAATGATTCACTTTGATGGATCATTATTTTTGGATGATTTCAATTTTTCTTGTCGTGGTAAAAATATGCATACTATTAAACGGCAACTGCAGTTATGTTTAAACAAAATAAATAAATGGTGTCTTGAAAACGGCTTTAAATTTTCTAAATAAGAAATTAAATGTATTCATTTTTTTAGAAAATATAAGGCTCGTAAGGACCCAAAACTATCTTCAAATGGCACTCCCATCAAAGTTGTAAAGGAGGCCAAATTCTTGGGCCTAATTTTCGATTCCCATTTAACATTCCTGCCACGTATTAAATCCCTTAAAGCTAAATGCCTGAAGGCACTCGATTTGTTGTTGTCTCCAATTCAAAGTGGGGAGGGGATCAAACTACCCTTCTTCACCTATATACATCATTAGTGCGATCTAAACTTGATTATGGCTCCATCGTATATGATGGAGCCTGCAAAAGCAACCTTAAACAACTTGATTCTGTTCACCACCAAGGTCTAAGACTCTGTCTTGGATCATTTAGAGCTTCTCCAGTTGATATTCTCTATGACGAAGCAGATGAGCCTTCTCTTATACACTGTATAAAATTGTCTTTCCAATATATTACCAAACAATATTCTAACGAGTCTAACCCTGCATATAACTGTGTCTTCAATCCTCTTTATGAGGATTTGTATAACAAAAAGTCTTCTCTTGTTCCGCCTTTAGGACACAGAATTAAACCATTCATTTCTGCTGCCGCCATCGAGCTGGAGAATATATCTCCTTCTCGTCTTCTTTCTTCTCCTTCTTGGTAATTGGTGAGACCAGAAGTTGACTTAACATTAACCACATTTAAAAGATTAGAAACTAATGAGTTACAGAATAAGCAAGAATTTACTCAATTGAGAAATAAATATAATACATATAAATCCTTATTTACAGACGGGTCCAAGGATGGTGACGCAGTGGCTTGTGCCACTGTCATTGGATCCAGAAAAATATCTTCTTGATTACCAGATAACAGCTCTATTTTCACAGCAGAAGCAAACGCCATATTAACAGCCTTAAAATATACCCCAAAACACCCTAAATACAAACAATATATAATCTATTCAGATTCTCTTTCTTGCCTGCAGGCTATTAAAAATCTTTCTTGTAAACATCCACTACTAATTCAAATTGTTGAATTATATAATGATCTTGCTACTGGCCAATACGACATCGTCTTATGTTGGTTACACAGCCACGTTGGCATTTCTCGGAACGCAATGGCTGATCTTGCCGCTAAGGCAGCACTCAATAAATCTGTGACACCACTTCTTATTCCATACTCTGATTACAAGGCTAGCATAAGAACCTACATCCGTGATCTAATGCAAAAGAAGTGGGACACCCAAGTAGGGATTAAGAAATAACACGAAATAAAACCCTATATTGGTTATACCTACTTGGGTTGTCAGTCCAGATTTAAAGGTCACCATGCGATGATGTCGCATTGGCCATACAAGGTCTACTCATGAATATTTGTTAAAAGGCGAAGATCCTCTGTTTTGCATACCTTGTGATGAACGAATCACTGTCAAGCAAGACATGCTATTGATTTTTCCATCACAAGGGATAAGTATTTCAATATAAAAACTGTTAAGGATATTTTAGTTGTGTTAATTTTCATTTAATAATTGAACTTTTAAAGAAATATAATTATAAGATACATTTTGATGAATAGTTTGTAAATAAATGTATATATTTTATTATTGGTGGTTTGGATAAGTAACTGAGATTATTATTGGCTGTACCCTCAAAGGGGGTTGAAGTATCGTAAAATTATTGTCCTCCTGAGAGGGTACGTAAGTCCAAAAACTTTCAAAGTCAATCTAAACTTACCAGGATTGTAAACGTAGTATTCTTGTTATTTTAATTTTGGCTAACATTTCGTACAATCGCCAACACCTGAAGGGACGTTGTAAATCCAGCTAGGGCCCATGCAGGTAGCAAAGGTACTGTAAGTCCCCATGGTCCCTAGTATGGTGATCTACCTTTAGCTGTTGGTGATCTATAGCCTATTTTTATATTGTGTTGTCCTCAATAGTTAAAATGTTTTAGATTTAATTACTAGTTTTACATTTGTATCTGTGATATTCTAGTTGTTTTAGTGTCCTTCGTTGACAGGATTTTATACTCTGTGATTAATTATTGTTAATCTATATGTTGTTTTAGTCACGATATGGCTGAAATATTGCCAAAGTGGCTTTAAATTTTAACTCACTCATTCACTATTGAGCGGTGGCGCTGGTGATTTTCTGATTTGCTGATACAGGTAGTCCCATAAGTGTTCTATCGGATTCCAGTCTATGTAAGCTCAGTATTATTTGTTACCATGCTTATACTGAGTCTAACAAACCCTAGTAGAAGGTCGCGTCTGCTAACTTTTTCAACTGACCAATCAGGACACAGCTAACCAAATCGCAAAAGCTGACTTTCACACAGACCTTTTGAACTTTTACCTCGAAAAAGTTTTTTACTCGAACGATTCCGAATGCTATTTTTCCGTATGATTGCTTTCGAGTGATGCACATGAAGCACGCCAAAACAGTGATACACAGTCGCTGTCAATATTCAAGGATGTCGTCTTGCGCAAATATTAGCTAATGGTAACAATGTCATCAGAGAGCCCTACGCGTATATATCGCAGGTCAAATATCTGTGTTTTATGCTGATTTTCATTTGTTGAGAGATCAGTGTCTCAGTGAACGGGGAATTTTGGATGTCCCGGCGAACCCTAAACAGTAGCTGTTGGCTGATTGGTTAAATCCGTTCGGCTGCCTCACATTTGATTGGACAGTCATAGGTCGCTCAAAAGGTTAGCTGATGGGACCTTCTACTAGAGTTTGTTAGACTCAGGAAAGCAGTGTAACGAATATTACTGAGACTAAGTTTACTTAGACTGATTGGATTCATGTGGGGAGAACATGTCGGCTGCGGCAAAACAACGATGTTGGGGTTATAAAATCGTATAAAGCTATTTGCGGGCTTCTTTTGCAACCTGTGACACTGATAGTATTTGCAATCTGACCGAAGCTAAGTTAAAGACTATCAAGGATTATATCTCGACAGCAATGTCCAATAGTAAGATCACAGATGAAGAGCTTCGTTTAGTGCTCTCAGAACTCATCAAATACAGCTCAATGAAACAAGATTTTCGGACAGAAGAAGAGACAAAAATATTCATAGAACAGGGGACAGAACAAGCGCGACAAGCATTACTTACCAAAACCATATAGTGAGTGAGGGAGTGAGTTAATATTTAACGTCACATCGGCAATATCTCAGCCATATCGTGACGAAAACAAGTTATACAATAAAAAGAGAGAACATTTTGAAGACTAAATCCTGTCGACGATGGGCAGTAAAAATACTAGAGAATGATATGAATAAAACTAGCGAGCAAAGCTTAAACATTTCAATTAAAGAGGACAATACAGTGTAAAACACAAGATATAGATCGCCAACAACTGAAGGTAGATCCCCATACTAGGAACCATGGGGACTTACATTACTTTTGCTACCTGCATGGGCCCTAGATGGATTTACACCATCCCTTCAGCCGCTGGCGATTGCAGGAATTATAAGAAAAGTTACTACGTTTAAAATATGGTACATTTACATTTTACTTTTAGACTTATGGACCCTCTCAGGAGGACAATAATTTAACAGTACTTTAACCCCCTTTGAGTGTACAGCCACTAACAATCTAAGCTACTTATCTAAATTACCAATCAGTAAAATATATCTATTTACAAAACGCATTAATCAGAATTCATCAAACAATTCAATTTCTTTTACAAAACGAATAATTAAATGATAATGAACATTTGTAAAAAGATCCTTCATTGTTTTAACATTGAAATATTTATCCCTTATGATGGAGAATTCAACACAGTCAAGCAGGACATGCTTTACCGTTGTTCCCTAATCACAAGGGATACAAAACCAAAACCATATGAATAATAGGAGATTAACAATGAATTGTTTCCTCAATATGCATTTGTATCGATTGTATTTTAGGTCGCGGAGTGTATTCGGTGTAATGTGGGTCAAATTTAGTTGAACTTCGATTGATGTGCTTCTGGTATTATTTGACCTGCATAATTGGGATGAAAGTTCTTGATGAACGAACTCTCATTCCCTATACTACTGTATACCCCCTTTGTAAAATATACAGTCATGATTATAACAAAGGAGCTGAGCTAATGATGGTTTCACTGAATTAATGTTTATACCATAGAAGTACTTTTCACTCATAAATTGGTCTTCTGAATAAGGAATATGTTTACGAACACCTATTTTTTCTTCAAGCTGGCTGTTAGTTCTGTCAGAAACAGTCTTTATGTCTCAAGAGTACAAGTGACAGGAATATGCTTTGTTTACTACCCCTTGTTTAATCTATTAACTGTGTTTTTAACAGAGTAGCCCAGGTATTTTTGCTTCCAGTTTCACTAGCATTTCGGTCAAGGTTATATAGCATTTTATATGTTTTCAATGGTTAGTGACATGATTGCACAAATAAAAAACTTTTAACCAATACGAAATAGAACGTTTAACAGTGTAAACACATATGGGAAATCTGCCGAATTGCCCTTAAACAATATTAGTTGGTGTCCATCTTTTTACATCAATAAAACGTTATAATGCATGTAAATGTACCTTTTCTATACAATAATATTTACGAAGACCCCATATTTCACACCAACAAACAATATAGGCAATATTTTAGTATCAAATACTATAAAGTTCATATAATTACACAAGAGTACTTTTTGGCCTTTAACGCTAATTCATCTGTAGATACGTGCGTGAATGACAGACCTAAATAGTTGCATGAGGTAGTAATTTGTCATGGAGAGCGTTATAGACACTTATTTTATCTTTTAAGCTCCCCGCCATTTTTATAAACTTTTGTTTAAGATGTACTTATTACCATTTTGTATACTAGAAATTAATAAGATACACATAACAATACACTAACGATCATCATTATTCTCTCATTACAGTTCGCTACAAATTCATTAGTGCGTTGTGGATCGCACGGATTAACATTTACAGACAAAGCAACAGTTTTTCAGGGAGGCCAATGCACTACCACTTCAGGGCCCCGTTCCTCAAAGCGATTGTAGCGCTACGACAGTCGTAAGTCTATGTTAAACTATGGGAGTTACGATCATCGTAGCGCTACGATCGCTTTGAGGAACAGGGCCCAGGATGATTCAGGAGGGTCAACTCAAGGCATTAGCACGAAAGTCTTCATAGGTCAGACATGGTGAATGATCATTATGATTAGTGAAACATGATCAAATGTTGGGAACTCGAACCAGTATTTAATCCTTGAATAAAACATCTATAGTACTACATACATATTTTGTGTCTTCATAATGACTTCCTTATAAGTTTGAGGTGTTGTTTTCTCTCGACAATAATCAGTAGCGGTTTCGTAAATGCAGTTCAGTGCAATGTATTCATCATCAACTGGCTGATGTGCTCGCTGTGTTAAAACAACCACCCGGGCCAGGTTGTTGCATACGTGACACAAATTCAGCATTGAAAAGGTCATGACACATTGTAACATACTAGTATTTGTAACTGCATTATATATGTTATTATAATTGATGGCTACATCGCCAAATTGCTAAGATAGCAAGGGATGGTGTAAATCAAACTAGGGTACATGCAGGTAGCAAAGGCACTGTAAGTCCCAATGGTCCCTAGTATGGTGATCGACCTTCAGCTGTTGGCAATATATAGCCTGCTTTTACATTGTGTTGTCCTCTACAGTTAAAATGTTTTAGATTTAATTACTGGTTTTTCGTTTCTAACTGTGATAATCTAGTTATTTTACACCCCTCGCTGACAGAGTATTTTAAATTACCTTTATTTACTATGAAAGTATAACTTGCTTTTAGTCACGATATGGCTGAAATATTGCCGGTAGGCTTAAAATCTTTACTCACTCATTCACTCATGCGTATATTGAAACATATATCTCAGATATATATATATATATATATATGTCAGATCTCTTTCCCTCTCCCTCTCTCTGACACAAACACACACGTGACCGCTCACTCACACGTATGTATAAATATATCCGATACAACAAGATAATTTCAACTTGTCACACTTACCACCACCATTTCTGTTACAAAGGAAGGGAAATCTCCAAAGTGAGCCAAGGCCAACCGCATACCCAAGGAGGGACAGTGTGTATTCTCTCTTCCTGGACCATTCCTCCCTGGTTAATACAATGTCATTCTTTTCGTTGGTGGACTTTTGACACCCAGCGTTCAGAAACACGTCATTCTCCGACATGACAGAGAGTCTATGTACAAGCCTACCGTCGATCGCGACCACTCTTGAACTGCGCGTCAATCTGGTTAAGTCAGGGATTGGTTGTGAACATTCTTCGCTCAACTGAATCCAATGTACATGTATATAATTGGGCTGGTAAGTAGGAAATTTCCAGCATCAAATAACGTTTCACGACAAGTGGAAAGCAGATTTTCATTAGAAAACCACAACACGTCAAAATCAATAAAACGCACTGGAATTTGGTGTCATGAATAGCAAGTGTACAAGATTCAATGGGTTGCAGAGCTGGCAAAAACCCATGTTTGTTAGTCAAACTGGATGGTACTTCTACACTAATCGATTCTAGTGTAAGTACAACTCTCACTGGATCCGGAACAGTATCTTCTAAATTACCCAATGACAGTTTAATTTTCACAGCAGAAGCAAACGCAATACTAACAGCTCTTAAGTATATTAATAGAAACCCTAAATATAAACAATATCTATATTTTTTTTCCGAGTCTCTTTCGTGACTTCAGGCTACAAAAATCTTTCTTGTAAACATCCACGAAATAATTAAATTATGTAATGATCTTGCTACTGGCCAATACCAAATCCTCCTTAGTTGGTTACCCAGCCATGTTGGCATTTCTGGTAACACAGTGGCCAGTGTTGCTGCTAAGGCAGCACTCAACAAATCCGTGACACCACTTTTTATAAGCATGTCCTGCTTGACTGTATTGACTTTTCCATCACAAGGGATAAATATTTCAATGTAAAAACAGTTAGGGACCTTTTTACTAATGTTAATTGTCATTTAATCTTTGACTTTTTAAAGTAAATAGAGTTGGTAGATAAATTTTGATTACAGTAACTTGTGCAAACAGATACATGTTTTGCGATTAATATTTTAAACTAACAAGTGATATCTTTAGTGGCTGTATCCTCCATGGGTCCGTTTCCATTAACGTTTTCGATTTCTCCTCACCTATGTCAATAATTGTAAGAGAAATCATCACAAGTACAGTTTGGATAGTGATACAATGTCCGTGGGTAATTCGTTGTATTCCATTAATGTTTAGATCTGTCTTGTTGTAAGAGGATTTACAGTTAGGTAGCATTTCCAAACATCACTTTTGGAATGTGGGCTTTGGACAGAACATTCCTGAAAAATAAAATGATTAATTGGTCCTCGAAAGCACCAGGTCAGACTATCAAGAATTAAGATTATGATATCATGTTACCACATTTTTAGATCAGATGCAGGCTTCTGTTCACTATGCACAATTTTGGAACAGTCGATTTCTTCAGTAAATAGAATCAAATCAAAGGAAATATGACACGTTGCTGTGATTGAGGGTGATTAGGATGGACTCGTATATTCGTGCACCATTGTTAACTCCTTTATCCTCCTATGGTCCAAATTACCTAAGGTCGGTGGAGTGTATAATGTTTATGTGTACCAGAGTACATTTCATTTACAGGCCTTCATGCAAGACCATGTAATATGATGAATCTCATGGTTAATGACAACAGATGATGTTTTTGCAGATCTGAATTGTTTTTCGTTATCTAACATGACCTTGTTTACTGCCTTTTATCAAGATTTCAATGTGCTGCAAAGTATATATATATATTTTTAATTACATTGCATGTACATTTATTGCTCTTGTTTCGAGCTCTAAATGGGTTTATACTTGTAATCATGATTGCCTTTGTGTCAGTCATTGTATATTTACTCATTTACAAATTGCTCTGCGTAATTTCATCGACCACATTAGGGATATATGGCCTAGTTGGACACACTTATCAATTTACAAATACTATGAGTGACTACGAATGTGCATTTTGGTCAATGGGGTGCAGTGAGTGCCAGAATCGTTGATCTTGAAGACAAATAACAAAAGCTTGACGAAGATCTTGACTCTCTACTTATCCTATTCTCCTTAAGACATTTTCCAGACCATCATATTAGGCATGCTGGAGGTTCTAAAATTTCTTTCTTTGCATGCTTCTATTATTTTCTACGAAGAGAAAGCGAATATCTCCTGGTCAAGGTAACTTGAACAACATCATGACAATACGTGTTGTTTTAAAAAATAATTATCAGAAATAATGATAAATGTACCGGGAATTCCCGTATTCAGGCCCACGCGAAATATAGTCCATGGGCATAAATACGGAATTTCTTTTCCGTATTTAAGCTCATGGGCTTAAATTTGGATTTAATTCTTAGGTGTTTAGCGTGACGTCCCTTTCCAAAGTGCGTGAGTGAGTTTAGTTTTACGCTGCCCTCAGCAATATTCCAGCTATATGGCGGCGGTCTGTAAATAATCGAGTCTGGACAAGACAATCCAGTGATCAACAGCATGAGCATCGATCTACGCAAAAACTTGGGAACCGATAACATGTGTCAACCAAGTCAGCGAGCCTGACCGCCCGATCCCGTTAGTCGCTTCTTACGACAAGCATAGTCGCCTTTTGTGGCAAACATGGGTTGCTGAAGATTATTCTACCCCGGATCTTTACGGGTCCCCTTTCCAAAGGCAAGGCGAAGCTCGACATTTTCAACTTGAGTAGTGCTGTGGGAGGTTATAGCGATTACAGAACATTTTGGACAGCGGTTACAGGGCAGCTATTAGAGACAGACATTGAACATCTTGACCCGAAGAATGTGAGTGCAGTTGCAGTTAAATTGAACCATATGGTCATTGGTCATATTCTGCATGTGCGTGAGCAAAGCAGTGTGTGTAATTTCTTTTTAAGAAGAGTCATTCAAGTGCAGGTAAGTGGCAATATATAATGATCCTACTTTGTGTTCGTTTTAACTCAGATTATATTCCCACAACTATAATAATGTAACAGTTCTGTAATAACTATTCGTCCACTCCCAGCTTCTACTGAAAATGATGTATATTCACAAGCCTTTTAGTCAGAAAAATCAACACGTGAATACCATATGTTGCACGTACTTTTAGTCATTTACCGTTATATTCATGTGTAATAATATATCCGCTTCTAAACGTGATGCTTATTCACAATTTGTTTCGTCAGAAAAAAATCAACAACACGTGAATACCACATGTTACACGTTTTAATGTATATGCGCATAGATATCTTCATTACATAATCGTTGCATGCGCCATTAAAATTACGTAATGTGGAAAACTAGGATGTCATAGTCAAGAACATATTTCGCTTCGTGATCATACAAGTTCGAAACCATGCAATGCATGAAGCAATTATAAGCTGGATAATGAGAAATAATGCCTTACAATAAGTGTGAAACCTTCCCTTGTCTTTTTGTCAGTATGAATTGTGGTATGCGGACATATTTCTGAATTTAGTACTGAGCAAGATCATATCAAGATGTGATCCGTCAACAGTTGGACGCGTTTCATGTAAGTTTTATGACGATAAGAAACTGAGAAGGACCACGATACTTCAGCACAACATACATAAACAAACACTGGATTACAACAAAAAGTTCCAAAGTACTGTATAATTAACTTTCAGTTCCCATTCAATGCCTCAATTGCACAGTAGTCACGACTCAAAACAAAATGAATTTTGCTTCTCACCAACATATCAACATACACAAATTCATTTTCAAACTCAGCACTCCAGAGGTACATGTAAAATACACACTTCTCAGAATAAAACCGCATGGGATAAATTGAGAATGTTGATTTTCTTTTTTCAAGAAACATTCAACACAAATGCAGCATCATTGACTGAACGGTCTATTCGGCAAACAGAACTGTGTT
>VKKT01001566.1:68758-91098 GCA_008038995.1 Haliotis laevigata | reverse complement strand
GCAGTCGTCAGTAAAATATAATACAGAATACTATTATTTAACCCAAAGAAATATATCCTAGCATGGTGTAATTTCATTTACAGTTTTTTTATGTAAAATATGTATAATCAACACTAAGGTTATGGGGTAAATACGGAAGCCATTTAAATTCACAAATTTTTACCGATGTTACTGTAAACTGGCAGTCAATAGAAAACGAGGCGGTAATCAGTTCGTGATTGTTGAATGGGGTAAAATAAGCAAGCCAGTTTGTAGCTACAATAAATATGATATTTAGAGAAGCAAAATATATTATGCATTTATGTATAACATTTCAATGTCAAATATGTACTCGTCACGATATGGCTGAAATATTGCCGATGTGACGTTAAATATTAACTCACCTACTCACTCTAACCTGGATCTTCACGGATCGGGTGTGTAGAACGTTTATCATACTGTAAAAAGTTTTTGTCGACTTCGGATCATACATGTATGTTCATTTCCAAACATACATAGTTACTTTCACAACCAGAAGGGCCATGCCAAGTTGCATTTTGATTTAGAAAATGTGTATTCCATGCAACAGCGTGTTATGAATGTCATGCAAGCGGTTTTCATGATATGCACGTAAACGCGGGCGGCATAAATATGATATTAACAGTGAAATGTGTCAGTGTGTCGCTGTACATTTCAGTGTTAAAACAACTGAACGTTGTTACGATATTGTTCTAACCAAATTAGACGTATAAATATGCGGCGTCTGTAACGTCAAAAACGGCAACGTGCAGCTGGCATGTTGGAAATTTGAACAGAGCGTTGTGGCACCAGCTCTTAACGTTTCACAGTCAGTAATTACCAGATTTCAATCCCTATATGGACAAGTAATGGTGTTGGCAGACGTCGATGTGGTCGACCAAGGGTGAGTGAGTGAGTTAATATTTAACGTCACATCGGCAATATCTCGGCCATATCGTGACGAAAACAATTTATATAATACAAAAATTAGAACATTGTGAAGAGTTAAACCTGTCGGCAATGGACAGTAAAAATAATAGAGTATCACTTATATGAACATAAAAACTAGCATGTAAAACTAAAACAGTGTCATTAAAGAAGACAATACAATATTAAAAAACACAACTATAGATCGCCAGCATCTGAAGGTCGATCACCATACTTGGAACCATGAGGACTTGCATTACTTTTGCTACCTGCATGGAGCTGATCGGCCAAGGGCAATAAGTGGCGCAGCAGTATGTTTCATCAGAACGACTGTGATACGAAACTGTACCTCTAAAATTGGAAATGAGAATCAAAGAGGTACAGGGGCTCCTTTCACGAAGCAATCTTTACTAAGGTTAACCTTAACTCCCATTCTTTAACATTGCACTAAGGTTACCTTAGTGACTTACGATCACCTTAGTGCTTTGTGAAACGAGGCCCAGGTCTGTGAGTGCTCAGACGTTTTCGTAGTAGTAGTCGGCTGCGCGGATGGAAACGTCGTGCCAGACGTCCACGTGTTATCCCACGATGGATGGACCATTGCATAATTATAACTTGTATCCAGAGCGACAATGGAAGCTTCACTTTGTTACCGTTGTTACAAGCATGGGACCGTGTCAAGCTTCATCTCTTAAAGTATGTGCCTGTGTGGGTGGGTGGGTGCGCGTGAATGCGTGTACGTGCGTGCGTGCATGCGTGCATGTTCAGTGACAATAAGAATTTCCTAGATAAGTAGATTGCAAAACATTATACATATACGTATAAGAGAAATAGTCTTTGCAGGTTACATCGATTTGATTGACTTACATCAAACTATCATCTAAGAGGGACAAGTACCTATGAACACAGCTGAAAGAAAAGACTCAAAGAAACATGTGATTCCTTTCGGCAAAGGTGTGTATGCGTGTATCAAGAGATGCACATCCGTGCTCACAGAGCTCAGCACATGTCCCACATGAGTGACCAACATACTGCACACGGGGTGCGTCACGCCTTGTCCATGAGTGTAAGGGGAATGAACTTATTGGCAGCAGTCCGCTAAACCCATTGTCTCCACTCACAGACGCGCCAGCAGTGTTGCATGTGCTTTACATGGATTCTATTTCTGACGTGTACTGTTACTGAGGTTCGTTTTGTTATATTTGTGGTTGTGCTTCCTTGCCACCTTGCATTCTGTATAACTGCTTAAGTCTGAGGCCGCATTCCTAATCTTTAGAGTCCCACTTATAAAAGTCGTTAATCATACACTGACATCTTCTAAATCCACAGATTATCCTACCAGAGGCTGAAGGTATGGTGTAAATCCAGCTAGGCTCCATGCAGGTAGCAAAAGTCACCATCGTTCCTAGTATGGTGATCTACCTTCAGTTGTTGGCAATATATAGCCCGTGTTTTATATTGTCTTGTCTCTTTAATTGGAATGTTTTAGCTTTGCTCGCTAGTTTTATATTATATCTGTGATTATCTAGTATTTTTACTGTCCATCGTCGACATGTTCTAATCTTCAAAATGTTTTCACTTTTAATTGTATATATTGTTTTCGTCACGATATGGCTGAGATATTGCCGATGTGACGTTAAATATTAACTCACTCACACTAAATCCGCTGTTGTGTAACTGTACATTTGTGTCCATCTTCACGATGATCATTTGGTAATATGATATTGCGCTTGCTTTCACATGGATCCCGTGGGCAAGTTTTGCCAGCCGATCCAAATTGGGCAGGAGCTCCACTCCTGTATGTCTTAACTTAAAAATTCGCTCAACGTTATGTTTGTCACGTGAAATCAGGTATTCCTCCCGTCGAGGGTTTCTTGTTGTCATGTCGTACATAGCTAATTCCTGCAAGGCGGGACGGTGTATTCACTGTGGCATTCCAGTACATTGTACGGTTGCTCTGCATACGTGTACTGAAGTTAAAGGTATCCTACCTTTGTATGATCAAAATTGAAAGCTTTTTGAAAAACAAATACACGTCCTTCTAACCTCAAACACATGTGTCCAGTTCTGTTGCGATATCATGCACATTCAAGCAATAATAATAATAATAATAATAATAATGATAAATTAATACATCCTTGTAACATTTCATTGATAAAATCGTTCGTAAAGAAATTGCCGCATCCGTGGTGTAGTGGTTAGGGCGTCCGCCCGGAGAGCGCATGGTCGCGGGTTTGATGCGCAGCCGCGTTAAATCAAACGATATAAAACATGGTCCCTGCCTGGCGCTCGGCATTGATGCGTACAACAAAGACTCGTCAGTTCGGGGCCAGTATAATGTGTCTTAGTGGGGTATTCATGTTTCACAACGGCATGGTATCTCAGTGGGCTAGCACTAAAAAAAACAGCTGAAGTCTGGGCTAGTTCAATCAGCCAAACGTACACGCATGCACGTATATGAGCGAAGTATTCTTAAGCACAACGTTAAACCCCATTTCAACTCATCTCGTAGAGAAACACATGGAATTAATGCCAGGCAACATCATCTGTTTGATTGGCATTTTAGAAGTTGATGGATAATAGAAAAGTATAATACTTTATGGATAAGAACTTCTTTATTTCTTATGATAAGAAATAAAGAAGTTCTTATCCATAAAGTATTATAATTTTCTGTTATCCATCAACTTCTAAAATGTCTATCAAACATGCCAATCAATCAAAATATGCATGATATGTTCAGCTGACCAATCTCTTTTGAACTTTTGAGGGGTGAGAACGGATTTAAGGTTACTGACCATTATTGCGAACAAGCAATTATCAGTTGCTTTGGACAAACTTCAGAAAAAGAATAAACGTCCATCAAATGCATGGTGTACTCACTTACTTGAACAATGCTTACCTTTATATCAGTTGCTACATCACAGACAATTAGATGGTCTATCCAACTAAAACGTGTATTTGGGTGTATGTGTACCCACACTTGGATATGTAGCCGCTGTCACAATATCGGGGATGCATATTCTTTTATCAGTGACGTAAATTGTACTTGTCAATAGTTGTGTAACATTGGAGCAAGCTTGGAGTGAGTGAGTATGGTTTTACGCCGCTTTTAGCAATGTTCCAGCAATATCACGGCGGGGGACACCAGAAATGGTCTTCACACATTGTATCCATGTGGGGAATCGAAATCGGGACTTCAACGTGACGAACGAACGCTTTAACCACTAGGCTACCCTACCGCCCAAGCAAGCTTGGAACAGCTACGAATGATGTATCTTGATGCTTTAAAGCGCTTTCTTTTTATGAGGCCCGTCTCGCACAGAGCCGTGATTTGACATCTACACGTTTGACAATGCGTCTTCTCGGATAACAGTAGCAGACACGTTTTTGCAGAGGGAATTCTTCCGCGTTTCACGATGCCAGAGAATAAGGGATTAGCCTTGAAGGTAAATGTCACGAAGGCGGTTAGTGAATGGCCAAAGTGGGACACGTGGGTTCCGAAGAGAGCGAGTATATTTGTCTATCTTCTGCTACAATGTTGGCTGTGGCTCAATCCTTTGTGACAGAAACTGATGGCGGTGAGTACATTTATAGCTTTGGTGATGAAGTACATGTAAAGCCTTATGAGTTTAGTTATTTTCGCTTGATATCATTACATAGATGTATTTTTGTAAACATGTTTACAGTGTAACAGAATATGGATATATTCATAAAAGGCTTCAACTTAAAATCAACATGGACAATGGTAGGCTAGTCTGTCATACATACCCTGAAACAAATATATCCAAGAAAGCCCATGCAAATCTAGAATATGTCGCAAGTCTAGATTTCCACAGTTTCTGAAAATGATATATCTTCTTATTTTGTATTATGGACTGTTTCATGTGTAAAATATGTTCATTTCAGAGACTAGTTGTTAGTCTACAGGTAGGCATACTTACATATATTGCAATCATCGCCAGCGATGTTCCGTGATCATGCTTAAGAGCGGGTATTCATGCTTAAGTGCGGCATGGTATCTCAGTGAGGTAGCACTATGAAACCAGCTTAAATCAAGGACTAGTACACGCAGCCACACATATACACGCATTTGAACGAAATATTCTTAAGTACGACGTTAAATCCCTTTTCACCTCACCTCATTATATTCAAATATAGCCTATAGTGAAGGTGACCAAATTTCCAATAGCACCCAATAGTTTGGTAGCGTAGCTGTTGATCAGGTTACGAATCCCACATTCTTCTTGCCCTTTGTTGTTAGTTTGTGAGAACAAACTACAGCCATTCACTCGATTAAACAATGTAATGTCAACGTGCGCATTATGCGTACATATACTGACAACTTAATTAAGCATTCCCTGTTTCGTTTTACCAAGACTCTCTAATAAACGTCGTATACCTCCCGTCTTGTGTGATACATCACGAGAAGATAAATCTTATCTGAAAAATAGTCGGCTTATCTCAATTACGAACAGCACCCATAGTGATGAATAATGTTCAATAGTTTTGCATAGTAGTGTCCAAGTGTTGTATTTGAGTAACGATTTGAACCAGGTGGAATTAAGGATCTTGAGATTTACACGAGTTCTTGAAATTGACAATCAAGGGACCTAACACATTCATTTGCGTATGGTCAGATAGAGATAAATACATAGAAATAATAATGTGGACGTCAAACCCAGAATGACAGGATAACAGCCTGTACACATCTTTTATTCGCTCATTGATACGCCTGATACGATCAAGGGTTTCTCCAGCACGCCCATCGCAGCCCGTAAAGCTGCGCACGATGTCCAGTCATGTATCAAACGTGTTCTAGAGGATTCAGGACAGAGCCAATTGCAGGTCATGGCAAATGAGCGGTGGCGTTAGGCTGCAGAAACAATGTTACAGCACGGGAGCGATTGAACCAGTTGTTTGTCCTCTCCAAATTTAGCTCGAGATGCAAGTGCATGGTTGTCACATTCGCTTAACAACAACTGGAGTAACGATGTTTTGGATGCAGCCATTGCCGTTGAAGAAGACGTGTACTGTTACTGTGTCAATATTCAGTCATGGCTCCCTATACCACGAGAGAGCCTCTATCATACGGGAGAGAGGCTGCAATATTCCTTGGTTTATAGGCATTGTATCTGTCTGTCCAGACATGAATTTAACGTCGTCGGATGAATGGGTGTTGCACCATGTTGACAGATTTCAGTGCTGTTGTTATAGGCAATTTGTCAGATTCCTATCTTCCCGTTTAATGGTATTTCGGGGTTACTTTATCATTGCCAGTTCCTTAATATATCGTGTTAATCGATATTTGCGAACAACACTTCTGAAAAATATATGAGAATATTCAATTTCCCACCCGAATGGTTTTGATGACAGTCAGGCTAATGCCACAAGTACCAATAGTGTGTGTGTGTGTGGGGGGGGGGATTTTTATCACATGATGAACTTGCATCCTGAATTATTTGAAAGGTTGCCCAACTAAATTCTTTGTGTATATTAAGATTTCTGAGTCATTATTGCATCATTGTTTCCTATTTACATCCTTTAAATCTCCCTTTGTAGTGCATATGGACTGCCTATAGCTACGAATGTGAGTACTATAATAGCCGCAATTACAGGTCCGTGCGTGTGTATGTTATAAGTCGTTTCGTGAATCGTGTATTTATATATCACAAATGTTGGAATGTGAAGTGACAATACATGTATGGTTTGGATTCTTTATGACTCGGTGCCGCACTAATGTTTTCATAAATTGTACTTGTTGCAGGCAGCCCTTTTCTATCGATATGTCATCGACTAGTACATAAACGACCAGGCAACCTAGAAACTGATAGTGTGAGTAACGATCAACAACGTCATCCAGCAGTGAACCAAGTCATCGAGCCTGAGCAGACAATTTGATCAGCATTAGTTGGCGGGATCCTGTTCCAAGTCTTCATCGGCTGTAACTATCAGAGGCAAAATTTGAAAAGGGCACAGACAATAGTAAGTCAAACTTCACCTGGTCTCGTTCCTAGAATTCTCTAGTGAACTGTCTTACTGTCAGTAATATGTTTCACATCCACCAGCATTCGTTTTGTGGGTTTTTTGTGTCGTTTTTTGTTTGTTTTGTTTTTTGTCCGTTTGGTTTTTTTTGGGGGGTGCAGTTACACTGTTGAATGTTCTATACATATATCGCTGAGCTGGAGTATAAACTGAAAACTTAAATAAACGCGTCAAATTACACTTTTCGGGAAGCCTAGTGGTTAAAGCATTCGTTGGTCACGCCTAAGACCCGTTTTCGATTCCCCACATTGGTACAATGTATGATGCCGAAATTCTTATTACACCAACATTTATTTGCTCGAATAGTGCTAATAGCGGCATGAAGCCATACCTACACACTATGGCAGAGAGTCCTTATAAGATCTATGTCAAAATGGGTTTGTTGTGTGTTCTGCCTTCGGGATAACAAACTGTATTATTTCAATGTTTTCATGTAACAGTTTTCTGAAGTTAACCTGAAGTTGACTTGTTAAGAATGTGAAGAAGTCTTGCCACATGCTCTGCAACTCTTAATTAAGTCAAATTGAATCAATATATGATACACGTTCTTGAAGCCCGTATTTGTGTGGCAGGTATTTGGATGTTTCAAGTATGACTAATTTGAACGTACAAGACATTGAGACCAAGATAACGGGAGATGCCGAAATTCAAAAGGTAAGACACAAAAGGAAGTGATCACTGTAATAACGGTATGCCAACAGAGCTAGGTTTATATTGTTGTCATAGAGTAAACCATTTCTTTCGTATGTACATGTGCCCACGAGCGTTCGTTGGGGATGCTCTCGGGAGGTAGGTCAGGATGGTTGATGGACGGAAGACAGAAGTCATATCAGCAGTAGAGTTGATGATGACAGCAGCCATGTTTAATATGGTTGGGGAATAATAGTCGAAATGGGACCGAGTCGTCCATGTTCCTGGTGCGGACTCCCGCTCTGTCACTTACACGCGTACAGAAGTCGGAGCACAATCCGTCCGCTTTTTAGATGATCTGGGCCCGTCTCCTAGACTGGAGACCGTCTCTCAGACAGCTCATGTCAGTCGGGTTATATACAAAGGGACATTACGCCACGTTGTGCAAGTTCATTAACCTATGCACATGTACATATGTAAGAGACGCCGATGTTGGGAGGTCTTAATTTACATTTACTGATAAGGGTCCTGCCGGAGGGAGGTTATGATAAGAGGTGATACATCGAATGTCTGCTGAATACAGACAGACAAAAGAGATAGAATTTCGGTTTACTTGTGAGACATATTGAAAAAATTAGGTCGTTTGAATATAATACGTTTTGAGGAAATTATTGAAATGGTTTACTCTGTGACGTAACTATGTCTCTGTCAACAACATGATATCTATATTCATACTACTCGTAGAAGTTCATGTATTCACGGGATGTCAGTAAATGTCTGAGGAAGTTCAACTATGACCCGTCCATTTACCACTTTCTCAAACCAAGGAATACCTTCATGCAGCAATTCCCTTCATCTTAGATTAGTACCAGTTTGGATTGCTGAGCGATGGATAGTATACTGCCATTGTCAGCACCACGTACGCCACTTATTGGCGGCCTGCCCAAATATTGAATTCAAACCAGTGCTTGTGCTTGTTTATACGATGGCCGCACTCATCAATATTACAGCTATATGGCGGCGATCTGTAAGAAATATATGTCTTCTACAAAGGGGCCCACATTTTGGCTAGACGTCCTTGTTGACCTTCACCGTCTAATTATATTTAACTGTGTATTTCCAGATACAAGACACTGAAGAACCCCATGAAGATAACTCAAAATGGTCCAACCAGTTCCAGAGTACCTTGGCTATGCTAGGATTCAGTGTTGGAATGGGCAATCTATGGAGATTCCCCTATGTTTGCCAAAGAAATGGAGGAGGTAAGATTGAGTTGAACATCAGAGTAAAACTGCTCACGATCATTACGAGTAAGGAGTTTTTCATGAAATGTTTTTACAACATAATCGGTTTTCATTTGATCGATTGGTCATGGCTGATGATTTTGTATGCTTTTGAACCTATTTGTTTTCAGGTGCATTCCTGATCCCATATATTATCTTCGTGGTATTTCTCTCAATGCCGCTATTTTTCCTCGAAGTTGCACTTGGTCAGTTTTCTGCTCGAGGACCAATAAAGGTGTGGTCGTTGTGTCCATTCATGACAGGTAATTTTCATCGGAACACAATGCAAACTTAAACCACCCACAAATAATCGTAATTGACAGAAAAAAATACCGATTACCTTCAGTAAAACAACACAACGTTGCCCTATCAAACGATCGTTTAGCAATTAGCTAATTCAAAGATCCTTACTACCCGATCCCAATTTGATAAGAATCCATTTCCCGAAGTATCTAAGATAACTGAAGGAATTAAACCTACACCTCTGACGGTAAACATGATTTTTCTTTTTTAATTTTTAGAGCGAATGCAATGATTTCAAAAATATCCTCTCCAGTATCCTAGATAAACGAGTGTATACTGAATTAAAATTATAAATGTTTCAGAGCAAAAACAATAAGCTGAACATTTGTTTTTCTTTCTATTTTTTGTGTGACAGGTATCGGTTATGGCATTCTGACTCTCGGCTGTCTTATCGTGCCATACTTCAGTATGGTGTTTGCTTGGGCTCTCTACTACATATACAGTTCCTTCTCCACGGTACTGCCCTGGACAAATTGCGATAATACATGGAACACACCACAGTGCGTTTCTTCAAGGGAGACGCGTCTCTCTATTCCCTCGAATATGTCTCTGGAACAAGTCACTCACCGAGCGGAGAGCGGGAATACGTCTACAGACATAGCAAGTGTCTTTGGTCACACGTCCACTGAAGAATTCTGGCAGTAGGTTTTCGCAAAATCTCTCCATTAACCATCCGGACTCTATTCAATAGTCCAGCTCAGCTAACTGTGTTTACGTTGAACAGCAAACTGCAAACATTATCTTAAGCGGTCACCTTTAGCGGTAACAAGTATCTTTCCAAGGTCATTGTTCTAGGACTATATACATCTGGTTGAACAATGTAGCTAGCTCTCGTCATATTTCACTATATTGTTTCATGATATCCCCAGCTCTCATAACTCCCATGGTCTGGATATCCAAGCTGCAAGATTTGTGCGCGTTAGTCATTTCAGAATCCGATGATCAACGGTTCGACTGACATGTGTAGACTCATTATTATTCATCCACAAATGTATCCGAGTTATTTTAACCAACGATGTAAATATTCACGACAAGCGTCCTCCCACAACTAATCTTGTGTTTATATACAACGTTCTTCATTCAGGTTGTTCGGAAATTCAAATTCATTTGCATTTGGTTTGTCAACGGGAACAATCATTCCCATTTGATCAATCCTTTAATTTATGTGACCAATTAGCGCACTATTATGCTCTTTACACTATAAGCTAGTGCCTGCATTCAGCAAGCATTTACGTCGCCCGTCATACAAACATGCACGTAACCAAACTTGTAAGAGACATTACATTCAATCATAGCTGCATAATCATAGCGAACGAATAGGGAACACATTACAAGTATTACAGTAGATGTGACGACCGCCAGTGATTTTTGATGGCATTTTCGGTGAGGTCTGGCAAACATTAAACTTGACTTTTCTATAAGTAGTGCATAATGTTTCGACCAATCATTCAAATTTTCATTCAAATAGGTACCGTAAATGTATCAATATCTCAGTGTAAATGAGGGTTTAGGAACTTCAGTTTTGTTCTACCTATTTGCACTTGTACAGGCTCGTGTATATCGCTGGAACTGCTGGAATACTCGCAAAGTTCTCTTCGTGACATCCTAAACAGCTTCCAGTGAAAGACAGCATCTGCATAAAACAATATATTTCAAGATATTTCTGTATCGCCAGTTGGAGACAATTTGATTGAACCTAGCATCATAGGACCCTGCCACGACCTCGGGCCATTTATGTGCAGATTAAATTGCTGGGCGTTAAACCACTAAGCCACAAATATGATGAACAATATTTGATAATGTTATCAAATATATTCATACTATCGATAGTGGGGTGTTTAAACTTGCAAAATGCTAATTTGTCATCGGGCTCGGACAGTTACAATGCACTCACAGAGTTAACAAATCATATGTTGCAGATACCGTGTTCTGGGCATCTCCTCTGGGGTCGACGACCTTGGGCCTGTACAACCCCATCTGGTTCTCTGTTGGTTCCTAACCTGTCTGGTTGTATTACTCTGCATCATTAAAGGAGTTGGATCTGTCGGAAAAGTACTGTATTGTATTTATTCATAAAGTTTTGAAAGGCCACAGGCCCAATAAACATACAATGTATAGAACATATAATGAATGCAGGACTAACATGATATATATCGCACAGATTTAGGTGACATTCTGTGCTTTAACGCAAAAAGTATAAACTTTGATAACTGACATAGGGTAGATTTACATTGCATTGACATAAGATTTATAAATTTAAAACCTGTTGGATTTTTATAATAATAACTACCTAAATATCTAATCCTCAATGGTGAATAAGCATTACAAATCATTACAAAGTGATATTCATTTTCTATATCGATTAATCCTGATTTTGAACAGTAGAAACACATACTTTCCTCTTCGTTTTCATTGTGATGTCTTCCTGTTTCTATTCTAAGTTGGTGACAGCTACAGCGAAATCTGATGAGAGTTTGTAAAAAAGGGTTTATCATTTATACAGTTGAAATAGGGTTCCATGGTTAAAGTTGTTTTGAAAGTAGAATATGTTCTTAATTTGGGTTAGTGGAGAACGTCATTATGCCATTGTTGAGATCCACAATCCTGAATGGGCTGTTTGAAATCTGATAG
Organism: Haliotis laevigata; assembly: GCA_008038995.1. Classification (NCBI taxonomy): domain Eukaryota; kingdom Metazoa; phylum Mollusca; class Gastropoda; order Lepetellida; family Haliotidae; genus Haliotis; species Haliotis laevigata. The sequence continues at coordinate 79,285 of VKKT01001566.1, read as the reverse complement.
AAATAATCCCGAGTCCCCCACATCCTGGATTACCCATGTATATCCAAATCCGTATTGAAAGGGATTGTTTTGGATATAAGTTGCCCATGATTTACGTCCAGCTTCGTCCAGTCCATAGAGCAAAAGATCGGTTTGTATTTGTAAACGGTAAAGATCCATTGATATAACTGTAGTCCAGTATTTAATACATTTGAAGATGAGATGACTGTTAATCCGATGACGTCCAGTTTCTCCCAAAACGGCAGCATTACTTGTAGCTTTAGGCAGGCCCAAAATACGTTTCAGGAAGTTGGTTTGTACTTTTTCAATCCTTTCGTATGGTTGGTATAGGAAAAGGTCAGAAAAGTACTGTCTATCCATATTAATAATTAATTAATGTATCAGTCTCAATCTCTTTCAGGTGACGTTGATCATATCTTCAAAATAAACCTGTGTTTTGAAAATTACATTAATGTAAGACCGAATTGATAAATTTTAAACTTCACTGGGAACTGAAAGCACTAGAGGATTACCAGTTACACAATTACACAGTATTTCCTCAAAGCATTCCGGTGAATGAACAGGGGGCAAGAATCGTTGTCCATAGAGAAGTTCGAGATCAAACACCAACAGATGATGCATATGTTAACATTAAGAGCCTTTAAATGTTATAAAAAACAGACTTAAGTCTTATAATTGAATCTCCCTGTCTACATGAGAAATAAGGTATTTACTGAAGCGTTTTCACCCAATAGTTATTGTTGACATATTTGAAAGCCCTTCATTGTGTGCACAGTTTCCCCTGAAAGTAAGATAAATAGTTTTAAGATATGTTGGGTATCTTAAGCACATGTCGGAAAAACGTCTACAAAAATAGTCTCGCAAAAATGCATTTGCTGCTAATTCCATTTCTTATCCATTTGTAACGTGCAGCAACATTGACGCAATGCTATTAATTAAAACACTTTCCAAATCGGTTTCACAAAATGGGAAGTTATCTCTTGTATACAGTTATATTGACTGTGATGTACTAGGGAATATCCGGGTCAGAATCTTCAGCAACCCATGCTTCTCTGAAAAAGGCAACCAACATGAACAGGTGGTCATCAGATTCTTTGACCTGATTGTCATCGTATCGATGCTCGTGTCGTTGATCACTGGAATTCCTGGTCCAGACTTTACAATTTACAGACCACCGCCATATAGCTGGAATATTGCTAAGTGCGGCGTTGAACAACAAATACACAAAATCTTTGATCCTATGTGTCACGGCTTCTCATTACCAGCATACATCTTTAGGATCTATTCAAGTGTAGCTCCAAAGACTACCTTAAGTTTGTTGTAGCTATATGTGTTCGCTATCATGAGTGCACATTCTATACACCAATATAGAGACAATACTGTTTTTCTTACAGGTGGTGTATGTGACGGCGTTGATGCCTTACGTTCTTCTGACGGTGTTGTTGGTCCGGGCATGCACGATGCCTGGTGCAAGGGATGGAATTTTATTCTATCTGACGCCCGACTTTGCACGTCTTAAACACTCTCAGGTATGATGAACTCTGTTGTAACATCTCGGGCACTCTGAATGGGTGTTTTTTATTCTCGGAGTACAACTATTTGAGGTATGTCGAGTTTACAGCGTCCGACAGCCAGGGAAAGGCCGGCGAAGTAAGGCTGACACTTGGACAGTATATGTGCAGAATTGGTTGGTTAGTGATCGTCCCTCCTTGTACCTGGCTTGCCCCTCTTCTTGTCTGTCAGTGCTCTTCCTCTTGTCTTCCGGTTCCCCTGCTGTCATACGGATCCCATATCCTGCTCTTAAAGGCAGATGGACGGCTGACGGTCTCTTTAGGTCGGCAATGTTAATCTACTTTATTGGTCATATTTTGACGAGCTCGACACATCTCGGACAAGTATTCTTTATTATATCGATTCATACACTTATTACCATGGATGATTTATAAAACAAAATTTAATGAAAGATTATGCCGACGTAAATATCTTTAGGTTTTGAATTTATTTTGTATATTAGTTACAAAGCATATCACAACATACTTTTGTTCCGCAAAAGCGCAAAACAACCACAGATTTTACCCTTGTATCTGACTATCCTGACATAAATACACTACATGCTGACAACAATAATGTTGGAGGAAATGGTCTCTCTCTCAGGTGTCAAAACTTTCTATTTTCGGTTTATAATTTTTCCCACATTATTTTTTATTGAAGCGACAGAATATCAACTTTCTAATTAAAATGTACGTCTTTGTCATACGTCTAGGTGTGGCTGGAAGCTCTGATACAAGTGTTCTTCTCAATGGGTCCGTCATGGGGCACCTTGATAACTCTCTCAAGCCACAACCCGTTCCACAGCAGCATAATAAGGTATTCCTCTTCAAATAGTAAGTTACACAATGACACATTGTAGTCTTCCTTTCCAAATGAGACTGATCTATATTTCTTATCACCAGTGGTGTAGTTAATACAATACTGTTCACCTGCACAGTGATTGCCTGGTCAGGAGGATTTGTCTGATGTATAACAATACATATGATATACAAGTCAACACAGCCTCTAACACAACGGGTAAATGCTGAGTAAATATACAGCACCACTACGTAATTACTTATTTTCGTTGTCACATGACGTACACGTAGTTTAGTAAGCTTCAACAATTACGATGTTTTGATCCGGGTTAGAATTGACCACCAGTTATGCTTGTCGTAAGAGGCGAATAAAGGGATCGGGTGGTCAGGTTCGCTGACTTGGTTGACACATGTCATCGCATTCCAATTGCGTAGGTCGATGTTATTTACAGACCTCCGCATATAGCTGGAATATTGCTGAGTGCGGCGTAAAACTAGACTCACTCACTCACAATGTTTTCAAGTGAACAGGAAATGTACACTAGATCATTATAAATTGTTCTTTTTAACGTCATGCGAAATTATGGGCCATCGTATCTACCTACCAAATGATTGCATAGATATATTATGTATACATATAAATTATCTTGTAACAGGACAACAATCGTGGTAACAGTAGCTGGAAGCTTCACTAGTGTGTTTGCTGGATTCGTGGTCTTTTCAACTGTTGGGTACCTGGCTCACAGTCTTCAGCAACCCATTGATGATGTCGTCACATCAGGTAGTGAATAACACTCTGGTATACTTGTTTATATGTACATGGCTATCAGGAAACGAGTGTTGGACCTAGGACGTATTATTTTCAGCAAAGCAAACCCCTGTGTCTCAATGCTCTTTCTATGATCTGTTCCCTCATGCTTAATTCCGGCATGTGTTTGTTGTCACATATCTCAAAGCTCCCTGAAAAACAATTTCCAAGAAGTATGAGGACAAGCGCGTTGTGAGAAATAAATTGCGCTTCGGTTGCAAATGCATTCCAAATGAAAAAAGATTCATATTATTTGATGCATGTTAACTGTAGAGTCCGCATCGTGTGGACCCATCCTGTTTAGTTTCAGCACTTACTCAGCGTAAGATTAGTAACGACAGAACTGACGTTTGATGTTCCATCCCCCGCATGAGTGTTTTTCTATCATATAGTGACGTTGACCATAACGACAACCTTTTCCACCTCGCTCTCGACGTACAACACGTAGAAATCATTATTAAATGCTTCTGGCTTTCTGTTACTGTTAATGAGGTTCAAAACAATGTGTGCTGACCGCACATTGCTCGTTCAGGTATTGCGAATTAGGTATTAGGATGTATTTGGTTAACCATGTAGTCATAAATGTGTGACGTTTTATCAATGTTTGCCTGCTCCTGGACCGTTTATCGTTGGTCGCATATGTTTTCCATGAATATTTGCCTTATTAGTCTCGAACTACTAGGTGTTGGTTTGTATCCTCTTTGAACAGGACGGTTTCAACCCATATCCCAGATCCTTCAATAGTGGGTTGAGTATATATGCAGACAGCTCTTTCTTCAGTTAATTCCAATCTGCATGTGCATTTGAAAGGTCAGTGCTAACTGCAGTTTCCCTGTAAGTCTAGAACATATATATGCATGTCAAGAAACTGAATGAAACATGTAATGTATCACCATTGGTTTCTACATAGAAGCCTCGAGAGCAATGCTGCATCTCTTCAATAGCGATCCTCTGTCATCTCTAGGCATATACGTATGTGTGCAAGTGATTTGTAACTACAGCATTGGATGTGTATTATATCAATATTCGTTTGTTTATAACGACCAAAGTGCATTCTTCAGGAGCCCCTCTCTGGAGTCTGGGTCAGAATATGATCACAAATGCCTCATGTTTGTGACAAGAGCCATTCAACATGGCCATCAAGTGATTGTCTTTTCATTTATCGAATTTACATGCTGCACGGTGTGTGCTGTGGTGCTAATGTGGATTAAGTTTAAAAATAAACGAACATTTAATGTTCAGGGAAATTCAAGAGTAACATGATCTTAAAACAAATAGCACTTCCTTGAATTCGCGTATGCCTAGTGTTAAAAATATGACTGGAATGTTCTGTTGTTAGTTTGAACATTTCGTAATTTACTCAGGTCTATGCCAACGAAATATCCTTCTTTCAGGACCTGGCATTGGATTTATCATATATCCAGAAGCAGTTGCACTTCTTCCGGTGCCTCAGCTATGGTCGGTCCTCTTCTTTGTAACAACGTTGATGATGGTGATAGACTCTGTGGTAACTCAATTTCAATATTAATGACTAAGACGATTTCACATTATCAAATATTATTTGCTTCTTTGCATATGAATCTGACATTGGGACATTCAAAACTATATATAAAGCCGTCAAGTCATTTTGCTATCTATGGATAAAGATGTCGAGTGTAAGAAACTAACCACAAGACTGCATGACAAAAAGAATAGTTTCAACCGATATGGAGCGGTCATCCAGTTACTCCAGGCTTATGAGGTATAGCTAAGTATTCCCCTACTACAAAGATTTCAAAACGAGATATTCAATCAAGAAATGTTTGAAGAAAATTAGTCTCCACTACTTGTGTTCAGTTTTTCCACGAAGAACGAAATTCCCAAATTCAGCGCATTTTTTAAACAAACCTATGTAAAAACAATCCTGAAGTTTATTTCAAATACATGTTACAGCGTGAGTACTACATGTTACCACCGTTAGGAAAGGCTCATCTTTTCTGCAATCGACACTTGACGATATGTTTTGGGTATAGATAAAATTGTGTCACTGCCATGTTAAGAGTCTGGTAGGAGAAGGATTTCTGATGCCTGATCAAAGACAAAATGAACAAGTTTTATCAACTACGAAAGTTGTGGATGAATGAAACGGTATGCTTTTTGTTGATTCAAACTTACTTTGACTTATACATTCTAAGCCTCGTGCCTTGTTTAACATTTAATGTGAAATGTTTGTTCACAATTTTGTTATTTCTGTTACTGACTCACGGTTTCTGTTAATGATAGTTCGCAAATGCTGAATCAGCTCTTAGATGCATAAAAGAACTTCTACCAGAGCGGTTTCATTTCAAGTACATGCAGCCCGTCATGGCCATTGCGTTCATGGGAGCAACGTTTTTTGTGGGGCTCATCTTTACCACTCGAGTGAGTCTTGTTTTACATTAAACTGTGATATTTCTATATACAAATGCGGCGGTGGGGTAGCCTTGTAATTAAAGCGTTCGCTGGTCACGCCGAAGACCGGGTTCGGTTCCCCACGTGGGTACAATGTGTGACGCCTATTTTTAGTGTCGCCCGCCGTGATATTGCTGGAATATTGCTAAAAGCTGCGCAAAACATACTCATTCACCCACTGATATACAATTACATTACTTTACTATAAAACATCAGTTTTCTTCCATTGTTGAATGATAATCATATTGCCTGCTATATATTTTAGGGTGGCGTGTACCTGTTTACGTTGATTGATTGGTATGTTGCGGCAGTCGTCTTGTTTGTCACTGCGGTACTTCAGTGTATCGCCATTGGCTGGTTATACGGTGAGTCCCTTTTTCCATCAGTGTCATGTTCTGTCTTCATGTCTTTAGTTAATTGTACAGCTGAACTTTTGTTTCAAAATGTGATGTTATATAGTCAAATATGAAAATTGGAACGATCATTGTTTCGGTTATAATAACACCACACATAGAGCAGAGATGAAAAATGAACAGGAACTGCGACATCCTTGTTCGGATAACCTTCGAATGAAGAGAACGGTAATGTTTTTGTACTAAACTAAATACACAATACATTTTCCAGGCCGGGATGGCAAAGGGCATCAATGAGTGAGTGAATTAAAATTTAACGTCACCTCGACAATATTTCAGCCATATAGTGACCAGAAAGGGTGTACATACACAATAAATATAAGTAGCTGAAAAACCAGTCATCAACGGACTGTTAGATAACTAGAGCATCACAAAAGGAGTTCAAACTAGCAAGCATAGATCCTTAAAAGTAGAAAACTATTTTGAACATTACAATGAAGAAATGGGCTATTGATCGCCAACAACTGAAGGTAGGCGTAGGTGTGTGTGTGTAATTAAGTACCATATAACTAATCATCGTCTTCCCCACAGAAGTGCTTGACGTGATTGAAAAAATGGCTTTGTGACTTGCTTGAATATGTCTCATTGTCCTTCACAATGTGTAACGTTGTTCACAATATCACTGGTTTGTCAGGCGTTGACTCTTGTGAGTAAAGGACGTCATGAGACCGACTCGGACACAAAACAAATAATTTCTATGTGATGATGATGATGATGATATGATAATCTTCAGGAGCTGAACGTTTCTCTGCTGATGTCGAAGCCATGACAGGCAGACCACTGCCAGCCATCTACATGCTCGTGTGTTTTATCTTCATACCTGCGGCCTTGCTGGTAACAATACCATCTACTCGTTATAAAATATAGGCACTGGATTAGTTTTCCTTTCACCATGTTAGCATTCGGCTTTTAACACCTGTATGATAAGGGTAACGTAAGCTAAACGTTCCTCACAATTGTACTTTTATATTAATTTTCTTTGAGTCAGTGGCATTGGTATTTGACAACAAAAACGTTTTCTTCAAACACCATTACATATGTCAAAATATATCGCAACAGTAAGCATGCCTACCATCCGCTGAAACAGTTTCCTTTTAGCGTTAAAAGTACACTAGTGGAGAACATTATATGAATGGATTAATGAAAAGCAGTGATGATTCCAGATGTTTGCGGTAAAGTTTAGCCTGATATCCATAGTAAATTTTAACCACATAAAGAATCATGAATGTTTTTTAAGTCATCGCGTCACAACATGAGCACAAAAATGAAAACTCAAGAACGTAAACAATTGAGAATTAACTATAATGGACAGAAATATTACAGAACGGTTACATGAACGGATATATTGCATATGAAGTCAACAGTAACACATACGTCTAACATACATATGTAACAAGAGACATTTCCTTAAGCTCGCAAATTCTCTAGGTCTACTATATACTATAAATTATAAAATGTGTTCTGTGATAAATGTGATTTTGTTCTTGGCTATTGTTCACCTGGTGTCATATAAAAAACTTGATGTCATAAAAAATGAGTCACGATGGCAACAGAATTGTTGGCGTTTAATATTCATTCAAAAAAGCATATTTCTCAATGAAAGCCTCCTTTCTTTGTGAGTAAAATGGAAAACAATAATGATTGTTTTACTGTCACTTTAGATGGTGCTTGTTCTCACTATGGCTTCCTACGAGAACCCTACATACGGGTACTATAAGTACTCCGGATATGCTGTGGTCGCCGGATGGTGTATTGCTCTGGTGTCAGTTGTCCCTATTCCTGTTACCATGGTGATGACAATACTCAAAAGAAAAGGATCTCTGTTCGAGGTATTCTTTGCTACTTACAACCCATGTCACTGCTAATAAATTGTGGAATATATACATTGAGTGAATGAGGTAACATTTTACTTCACATCGGCAAAATTTCTACCATATCATGACGAGAGAAAATCATGTATTAACAATAGATACATGTACAATTTATAGAAATTCATCGAATGATACTATCACAACTAGATAATCACATATCTGTAAAATCTAGTTTTAGAACATGAAAATATTAAACTACCCATTGCTAAACGCAGTATAAAAAGGGGCTAGAGATAGCTAGCAACCGAAGTTGGTAATCATACTGGGGACTGTTGGGAATATATGTATACTGAGCTTGCAGCCAGTTGTAAGCAATTGTGCAGTCATCACCTTTGCAGTATTTTGAGCCAGGGTGATCTGGCAAAGCCAAGGTTTTGAACATCATGCCAGCGTGTCCTCACTATCGATGCTCTTATGCAGTCACTTCGCTTTACACTAGTGGTACCCAACTAGTAAACATGCCTGTTAACATACGGGTGTTCACATTCATTTTATATTTTGCAGCGAGTGAAAGAATCGGTGTCTCCAGACCCTGTCTGGCAAAGGTTAAGAAAGCGACATGATCTCGAAGAGCGAACAGATTCAATCTCCATCAAAGATACTTTTTTGTTTATGCTCGGAATCAACAGAAGGAGACATCATTTCTAAGTTATCTTGCTGCCTTTTTCGAGACGTCACCTGCCTAGCACATGAAAAGTCTGATCGCACCTGTGACCTTTGTGGAGATTTTCACTTAAAATACGCAAACAACTACCCACAGAATGTATATAGCTTAGTTCACTTTTCTGTTATCAACCAATAATGTGCTACCCGTTCCCTAAATTGACAAGTTTAGATGAAAAGAAGTCATTGTTTGGATTCACAGAATTTAAAGAAATGTAATTTTATAAAATAGTGTTACTGGTCTCGGTCTACAATGACTTGTGTGTTAAGTTCGTTTCTTTCAGAGTTATTGCCCTTGGTCCTTGTTTGGCAACTCAGTACATCCTAGCTGACATGAGAACGATGTTTCTCAGAAACCTTTGAATAAATTACATGAATGTTTCCATACACATCTAAGAGATACTCTTCCAGACAAAGACAGTTGATGACGTAAATTATTTTTGTGCACAGTTACGGCCTTACTTCACTCACTTAATAGAATCTGAAATGGGGAGTTCGAGTGCCAAAACCTAATTCATTCCTGAGTTACGTCCCTTGCTACATGTTTTCGAATCTGCACATCACGTCGTCAGTGGTGACGTTGTCTGAAACTTCCTAAAAGTCTGCATACTAATAATAGATACTTGTTAAATATTAGCTAAAAAAAAGGTCCCGTTAAAACATATTCCTCTAAAGTTGCAGCTTTTGATCTATGTTATGTCATTTCCTGACTGACAAAAGTTTGGTTTAACGCCGCAGTTAGCAATATTCCAGCCACATCACTGCGGGGGACACCAGAAATGGTTTTCACACATTGTACCCATGTGGGGAATCGAACCCGGGTCTTCGGCGTGACGAGCCAACGATTTAACCATTAGGCTTCCCCACCGCCCCTCATTTCCTGAACGAAGGCTGCAGTGGGTGAAGATTTCTCAGAAAATCAGCATTGAGGTAATATGTCCCTGGTGAAGGAAGGATAGTAACACTGTTTTCCCTCAGTTACTTGTCTGTCACATTAATATACTACAGGCCATGCACCTGCTATTGATCAATATCAATATGTTATCAAGATGTTATTACAGCCATTTGACATCTAAATGATCGAGGCGGGCAAACTAATATTTCTAATTGGCTACTTTATGCCTATTAGCACGCTAAGGGATCAGATATTCAGGAATGCAGCTGATATTGTTTTTTGTTAACTTTTTAAACCTTCGGTGTGAACTCGGGAATTTATGTAATATAATGTAAATTCACAATGTCCGTATCTCTGTAACAGCATAATAAATGTCATGATTGTTGCTAAACTTAAAGATAGTAATATATGTTGTTGTTGTTTCTTATAAGGTGGTGTTGTCTATCATATGTTGAATATTTGTGAGGTCGTGAAATTATATTACAGACTGTATACTTCATATTTAGAGAGGCGGTGGTGTTGCCTAGTGATTAAAGCGTTCCCTTGTCACGCCGAAGAAGCGGGTTCGATTCCCAACATGGGTACAATGTGTGAAGCCCATTTCTAGTGTTCCCCGGCTGTGATGTTGCTTGGATATTGCTAAAAGCGGCGTAAAATCATTCATATTCATTTTTAGATCTGTGTATTGCAATTCTGGGTGACAAAATATATCCACAAGACTGTTTCCCAATAGTCCGCTCTATCTCTATGTCGAGGAATACACCACCAGATCCAGCCTTTGATGTGAACACTTTAGAATTGTTCAGCATGCTCAAAAAGGACAGACTAAAACTTAAACCAACTAAATTCAAATAAAACCATCATTAGATGAAAACACGTGCTTTAAGAAGTAACTACGTTAGTCAGTGAGAGTGGCAGCACATCATAATACATTTAGATCAAATACGGAATCTAACTTACTTGTAATAAACCTTACGTGAGATATGTTCGGATTCTTCAAGGACCTGTAGCTGTTAGTCATCAATTGATCATGTGAAGTGAAATTGGGTTTTAAGTCGTGCTTGAGAATATTTCGCTCATATGACGACGTGCATGCGTG
>VKKT01001565.1:119388-130070 GCA_008038995.1 Haliotis laevigata | reverse complement strand
TTATGGCAAGCACATGGGTTGCTGAAGACCTATTCTACCCCGGATCTTCACGGGTCGTATCCATGCTGAACCAAAGCATTGTATCTCATTGGGCTAGAACTTCAAAACATCATCACTCTCCCTAGTACAAGTAACCACACTCACTAGTGTTGGGAACTGGTTAAAAGCGCATAATTGATGATTGGTTCATTACAAGCAATCAGTCATCGAAAATAATTGGTTCGCATCATTTATCAGATTTTCCTGTTATGTTTGTTAATGCAAAAACGTTTTTTGAGGTTTTTTTGTAAATTGTACAAAATACATTTGTAATTTCACATCTTTAAGGGATTACTAGTATGTTAGGAACATAAATTTCCTGGAGTCTTTGAGATAAATTCAATCATGACTTGGACCAAGCTTGTAGTGTTTATGAAATGTAAATTTAATGACGCAGACAAATCAACCTTGTGAAAAATTGTTAATGCAAACAAGTGTTCCCAAATGGTTTGTGTTCGATTATGAGAAAACATGATCGATTGCTTGGTCGTTTAATGACTGCGACCAACCTTCGAATCTTTCAATTAATCGAACCACCACTAACACACACACATACACACACCTATGTCACTGTTTTTAGTGAAAAAATCTGTAAAGTGCAGTTAAAGCACAATTCACCTCACTCGATCTATGATCATGTAGTTAACACCTGCAATTCTCGTTATCTCAGGTGTGGCAGGATTAATGAAATTAGAATACACTGTGATCCCACAAATGGTGTAAATGCACTAATGTTTGTAAACACATCACGGCCATGTTGAGATGTGCACTGTCCTTACCTGGTTGAGACCACATTGGTCATGGTTTGTGAACTAATACCTGGCGTGGACAGGATGCATGAAGCGCAAATATTGCCGGGACTGTTCTATTTGGATTCTTGTTCAAGTTACCTTGACCTGTTAATCTAACACTCCAGCAGCCTGGAGGAGACATGGACAATTAGTGCTGGTCTTAATGTCTTTAAAACTAACCTTCACCTTCAACTGACCTCTGACCTGGTAGATCACGAAGAAGCAAAGGTTTCATACTTTGAAATTTTACAAACTATTCAAGAATTCACTTCATCATGTCAACGAATGAAATACAACTGATAAAATTAGTATGATGTGTTGGACATGGGGAAGTGGATTCTTGAATAATTTGTAAAATTTCAAAGCATTGAAACGTTTGAATCATCATGTCTAGATTAGGTTCCATTTACAACAAAAAGAAATAAAAGTTGAAGGAACTGTATCAAATCTAAGTTGCATTAAACAATAAACTTGTCAAACAAGCATCAGAAACATGAGCAAGCACCTGTAAACCCAACATTATCCAGCCAGTTCAATCATCACAAAAAACCCATCAATTTGGCTTCATTCCAGAATGGAATGTATGATGACTTAAACAGAGTAAATGTATACTGTCAACTTACTGTAAAATATAATATTTACTATGGTATATATAGTTTACTGTGATATATATATTTATATCTATAGTAATGAAGACACTATAAGGCCCCCCAAAAAATTAATGTTGTGGTTCCGATTTCCTACATTTCAGAACTAGGGTAGGTAGGTAGGTTTTGGGGGGCTTTTTTGCAAAATATTTTTACACTACAAATGTGTCAGAAAATAAATTTAATTTGTTATGTGGTGAGTAAAATCGTTAGGCTCGGCGGGAATATTTAGGGTTGGTCGGGAAATCGGAACCACAAGCCTTATTTTTTTAGGCCTAAGGATTCCAGCAGCAATTTAGAATTTAATTTAAAATTAAAAGTCATGTACAGCCATGAAAACAAATTTTAAGAATATGATAATTTCAGATATTTAAACTTCATGTAAGATATACTTGAATTGACTATCATGAACAGTTTACGTTTTGTAAATATTCATAAAAAAACAAAAACAGTTGGGGCTCTTTTGTTGAAAAATTCTACTACTTGTTCTGTAAGTGTTCAATAATTTACCTCAACATGCCTTGTGATCATATTGATTTCTGTTCCTGAAGTTAAACAATCAATAATTGATGTTGACAACAACCTATTTACCTCCATTTGTTTATTTGTTTACTTGTTCCATGATTACAGCAATATTCTTTGTCTGAACACAGAAATGTTTATCAAAGAGAACATTCACTTTCTACTCCCACAATGTACACTGCTGATTGCCATACATACATATAGAAAGTCGTACATTAAAATCATCATGCTTTTCCCTGTTGATAAAATGGGTCAAATATTTAAATTCATAAATTGTCTAACTAATCAAATTTGTCTTTGCGTATCAGGGAGGGTATTCCTCATTCCATGTACCTGTTGTACATCAAACACTATGTACTTGTCAGCTCCCTGTCTATCTGTGTGTGGTACATATTACAGGTGAGAGTCCACTTACCTGAGTCGCACCTGTGCGAGTCCCGGAATACTTCAAAGGGTACGGGATAAACAAACAACAGGAGCAGATACTGGTACCAGATTCGGAATAAAAGGCATGCCTTTTGTGACTTTTGACAAATCAAGATATCGGTACATATTTTTTCACCCAAAATACATTTCCTGTACGGTTTAGAAAACTAAACAAATAAACAGATAAATTTACGATTGAAAATTCACTCAGATATTTCAAAACCACACACCTGTACGCACCTTGAATTTTCAACGCTAGTCTTGTGTGATAACTATCCCACGCAAATGTAACACATCCGCAAACCAATCTTCCTCACAAAGTCAGGAGCAAAACGTCAACAAACAAATAAGTCCCATATCAAACTTGAATGTTCCGAAGACACTCCCGTGAGTACCCCGCACAGCTAGGCTGTGGATATTGAAGATATCGCTCGGCTCGAACAATCAAAGTGAGGCTGTGACCCACTTTCTTGGTCAGTAGAGTGTTTACATGTTCAGGTGGAAACTTGGCCTGGATAAGACTCAGCGTAATTTCAGAGCTGGACAAATCGCACGGGATTTTACAAATGCTCGTTCTCATGTTTAAGGTCACAATTTAAATACCACTTTCGAACAGGCAAGTATATGTAATTACATAACAAAAAAATTACTGACAAGAAGATTGTTCAATACTGTATGCTGAATCATAAACTATATAATAAGCTTATCATTATGGTCTCTGGCTGAATTTGTAGTTAGTTATACAGACTAATTACACACAGCACGCTTCATATTTATACAATCCATGATAATATGATAAATGATTTCATAAAAACAGCCAATAATCAACATGCAACGTTGTTTTCACATTTTCCGATTCCATCACTAGCCTTTTCTATAAAACCTAACTTGGAGTATCCTGATTCGTAAGTGTGCATTCAATCAGACACCATATGGTCTCAGATTCAGTGACTAAATAGCCAACATCACACAGGCTGCGTATATTTTACACTGCATGAAAAGATAACTGTCATTTAAATCTGTGGAGCATTTATCAACGGCATGTGGTTTTTCCGCAGGTGCAAGGCATGTTTGAATGCAATATGCAAGTGTACATGAATTTAAACACCTGCGACACGTGCAATTGTCGACTGACTCTGATTCGCACCACTGCGTACAATTTATGCACGTGTACAACTTGATAAAAACACACACACGTGTCTCAGACTATTCAATACAAAGAAATTATGACCACATTCTATCCGATGTGACGTGGTGTGGTGTGGCGTGTTGTCTATTGTACATTTTTCGAAATGGATGAATCAGAATCCAGTTTCCCTTAATCACTGTTCCTTAATGTACTTTAATTTCCCAGCCAGCTGTAGTTGAGAAGTGGCGTCTTTCAAATAGTCATGACTCCACGACGCGTATTACGTCAGCAATGACAAACAATATATAGAGATAATTACACGAGCAAGTGTGTCATACGACTTAAACGAAACGAGTGTGAAATTTTGCACTGCATTCGCTCTCTCTTGGGCAATACATAANTTTGCACGAGTTTCGTATAAGTCATATGACACACTTGCTCGAGTGTAATAATTTCTTTATTATCCATTTTATTAATGTACATTTGAGTAGTAAATCACGCTTCACAAGTGTGACGGCCCTCTTCATTGACGTAACGTTCAATTGTTTCATGACGTCACAGACGACGAAATATAGTTGCTTGGAAAAAGGGATATGTGCATATATATGACATATATATGACACTGGTTATGTTTCACCATCTGTGTAATAACATATGTTACGTCATGAATACTGTTTTACGACAACAAGACATACACACATGCACGCGCGCACAAACACACACCTCCATCCATATTACGTCACGACTCGCGTAATGTCAGAGATGACCGGTTGTTATACATTGCGTCGTGAATCATGTGATATGTCAAACATGACAAGCTGTTATATATTACATGTCACATCAACAACATGTGTGAGTGCGTGTGCGCGTGTATGTGCGTGCGTGCGCGCTTGTGTGTGACATCAAGAATGACCAGTTGTGTTATGATACGCCATGAGACACGACTAGCGTCACCAATGGCAGGCTTTTACACATTTTATCATAATTTCTTACGATTCGACAAACAGCTATGTAACACGTCATGTTATTTATAAGTAAATAAAACTTAGTCAATAAAAGTAGAAATACTACAACAACTCACGTATTACTTCATAGAGGACCGGGGCGGTGGCGTAGCCCGGGTTCGAATCCCCACATTGGTACAATGTGTGATGCCCATTTCTGGTGTCCCCCGCCGTGAGTTTGCTGGAATATTGCTGTAAGCGGCGTAAAACCAAACTCAGTCAGTCAAAGATGACCGGTTCTTTCATGTGTCGTATACGACAAGAAGAATGACAAAGCGAAGCTGTGACATATTACGTCAGGAATTCTCTCCATTGGGATTCTAGGCCTGGGTGCCGTTGTACAAAGCAACCTTACCGCTACGACAGTCGTATATATAGTAAGTGTTTAAGGTATGAGAGTTACGATCACCTCAGTCCTAAGATCTCTTTGCACAACGGCACCCAGAATTGGTTCCGGCGTCGTAGCACTATGCCATTCGTTAGCCTGTGATAAAGCATAGAGTCACAATAGGTCGGAACGTTACGAACGGTTTGTGGATCGTAAGAGGCAACCAAATGTATTGTGTGGTCAGTCGTCTTGGTTTATTGCGTGTCATAGTATCTCTATGGCGTTTAACATTCTTCACAAAACTTGGATCACGCAACTGTCTGGTCCGAGTTGGATTCTGGACACATCAAAGAAACGGAGAAACTTATAGTCCTGACTGATCGAATAGTATGCAGTTTCACAGCAGTTTATGTACTTATAGATGAAAATAACTTCGGCAATAAGATCAATTGTAAATAGGTTCCATTGATGTTTGGCTTAAGTTGGGTCCTCCCTGACTTTCGTCCAAATGACATTGTGATTCTCATATTTCTTTTTATAAATACCAGACACTCATTCACTCCATTGTTCTGTCTTGGCGAGCAGTTGGCGACACAAGGGAGATAATCACTGTGTGTCTCAGCAGCCGGGCCTGTGTAAATGAATGGTTGTTTAGCTGCAGGAGGAGAACTCGGTACAGTTATGTCAGACTGGTTGATTCAACAAGTAGGTGACATTTCCAACCATGGCGCAGCACTTGCAGGTGAACCTTACCTGCAGTTTCCTGGGTTGAACACCTCCAAGAGCGTTATACAGGTAAAATGCCAACATCACTGCACTGGCCACGGCTCTCCTCGACTAAATTAGTCACGCATGTTTGTCGCTCTCTCTGTTGATCCTGGTTCATCTCATGAAATATTCCAACCATTAACGAGTCCTACTTCTGGAGGTTATAGGCGCCACACACAGGGTTTGAAAAAATAGTTTTTGTTTTGGCGATCTCGTAACCATAAATACGGCTCTTGGAGATGGTGTGGTAATTACTTGACTTTCAGTAATGAACACCCCTACCCTCCACCCCACCTTGCCAGTTGCCACCCCACTTCGCCACCCAGCCACCACAATTAAAAAGGGAGAAATAGCAGTGAAGTTTGCATTTTTCTGTTTTGTACCCAGGGCGGTGGTATATCGGATTGGTCATTGCGATAAATTCGCTCTTCACGCCGACGTCCTGAGTTTGTTAAAATTGATTCTCACATGGGTACAGTTGATATGTGAAGGGGTTTCTCATGTCCGGCTCATTGATATTGCTGGAAAATATTTTCTAGGGGAATTATTCCCATGGGAATATTTTTCCACGATACTTTTAAACAGGCAATTATGGCTCCAAATGGAGTAATTTCATACGGAATGTATAATCGTTGATGATGTCTCATCTAGTGGTAACCACAAAGATCTGTAGACAGAGATGAATTAAGACAAGTTTGTCTTTCTGTGAACATGATATTGAAGAGTCTGTAACACATATTTGTATGCAACAAGCTTTCACAAGTTAAAAATATGGTGTTTATTCTGAGGCCGATATTCTGATTCCTACCACCGTGTACCACTGTTGCAGAAACCCGTGGATTGTAGGTGCGCTTCACGAACTCAACGCAATGTTGTGGAAGGCGCCGATATTTCATGGAAAGTCAACACAGAGAGTGCGCACATGGTTGGCGAGTTGACTCTGCTATTTCCCAGATAGACACGCACTCCACCTCAGACACGTTTATGAGCATTTTGTTCATGTGTATCGAAACTATCGATAATCATGGATGGCATCACTGTCAGCTATTGTTTGGTCATCGATCTTTCCCGTCGTGATCAATTGCCCCACATCGATTTTGCATTACGAACCTATTCTTTATCTTATAATAACTAGGATTATCGATGCGACAAAGTAATCCAATAAACGTTGGCACTATATGACACGCTGAGCGGATCACTGAAACAAAGTATTCATATATAGCATCAGTATTCACTTGAAACATTGGATGTGACAAGAAACGTACTTTAGATTTGATTTGATTTAAACATATTTTATTCCCAAATGTGAAAGGGATTGGGGACAAGTTATCCAGCTTAAAATACCCGCTCCCTAATATTTACATACATACATTTTCAATTATATTCAGATCCAAAATATACCAAGAATATAGCAGATGATATTCCACATTAGAGTGATATTATTTGGAACCAAGTCGTCTGGTTGTATATGGATTTGACTATTCCATTCACAGTGTGTTATGAATTTCGTGTAAGCGTTTTTCATGATGGGTACGTGAACATGGTTCAGGTGAAAGTTGAAACATAAGCACCTTACCATGGCCAGCTCTCAGTCCTGACATGTCATCCATCGAACATGTCTGGGATATGTTGTATGTCACATTAACAAGCACCGATCACTCTCAACGAACTTAGGAATGAACCAAGTTCTTATTGGACGTTTGATGAGGAGTATGCCTTGTCTTGAGAAAACAGGCAGATTCACGCGATAATTATCAGTTGACTTTTGTTAAGGACGTGATCGACAGTAGGGCGCTTTGGCCAGTCATCTCAAGAACGGCGTGCAACGACTTATGCAAATATTTGTCAGATGTCCCTGTTTCACTATTAAACTATCTATTTCTATTTACAGCGTTCGAAATACCCGTCTGCCTGTCCGACCGCCCGGGACGGGGTATTTTCAACACGGACTGTCAGATTTCAAATTCACCTGCCCGACGGTCGGGTTAAAATTTAGACATGTATGGTATTATTTATTTTTTTGTGGTCTGGCAAGTTTTATATCTAACCGTCCCTGTGGTCTGGCTGAATATTTTTGGAGTTTCATACCCTGGACTATTTGATTTCAGATATACAATATCAATAATTGTGACGCCTCTAAAGAATATATATCCACTTGTTTATTTAATAGTATATACCTATGACACCCGAAATAAATGCATTGATTACTATATCTTGTTTAATACCGTCAGTAAAAATCAAACATTGCTCCTACTGATCTATTTTTAGACGGTTTACCGTCAGTGACAGCCATCGTATATAGGTCCATGAGTTGCCAAGTGTGCATCTTCAGTAACTTGGACCATACTGGACCTTGGTGGAACACGGCTCACCAGTAACCTGGACCATACTGAACCTTGGTGGAACACGGCTCACCAGTAACCTGGACCATACNNNNCCTTGGTGGAACACGGCTCACCAGTAACCTGGACCATACCGAACCTTGGTGGAACACGGCTCACCAGTAACCTGGACCATACTGGACCTTGGTGGAACACGGCTCACCAGTAACCTGGACCATACTGAACCTTGATGGAACACGGCTCACCAGTGGGAGGATTTCACCAGTAACCTGGACCATACTGAACCTTGGTGGAACAGGGCTCACCAGTGGGAGGATTTCACCAGTCTAACAAACACTGTGTCATTAGACAAATATATGTTCAGGATCTCAGGCTGTGATGTCTGACTTCACGTTAAACCTGGTTACAGTAATCCAGACATTGGTAAATCTTCGTGGGACACTAATGAAGCTGCCCAAACATGCGGTCCAGTCGAAAACGTGATGGTAAGAACAAACTGGTGCCCATTCACATTAAACACTCAATCCGTTCAGTCGCATTTCAAACTGTTAGACTCTAATGTCAGTCTCTAGTTAGGGCCCCAGTTCATTAGATTATATACACATAGAAGTCTTTAGTTTTCTGTTCCATTGCAAAACACAATTTATTACTTATTTTTTCCACCACGCCTGTCGTTGAGAGATGTTGCGTGTAGTGAGTGAGTGAGCATAGTTTTACGCCGCGCACTCARCAATATTCCAGCTATATGGCGGCGGTCTGTAAATGATCGAGTCTGGACCAGACAATCCAGTGATCAACAGCATGAGCATCGATCTGCGCAATTGGGATACGATGACATCTGTCTACCAAGTCAGCGAGCCTGACCACCCGACTACCCGTTAGTCGCCTCTTACGAGAAGCATGGGTTACTGAAGATCAATTCTAACCCGGACCTTCACGGGTCATGTCGCATGTAGTAGCGCCAGTAGTTTATGGCAATGTCATTCTTACATTCAGGGCTATGAATATATTTCTCAGCGACCTAGGGGTCGCTAGACAGGCAATCCAGCAGTCACGTGTTCCATACAATGGTTGTGTGACGAAAACATGGAGAACGTCTTTTCCCTTTACTGAATCTTCATTCCTGTATCTGGTGACAGAAGGTTAAACTTCAATGTCAGTACACTGTGCACCATCATAGCAACGGTATCACTGGTTGAGGTGAGATGCGGGTACGCCATTTTAAACAGAATATGTGACAGTTATATAACGGCATTTGTAGCGGATGTTCGACAGTGAGTTGCCGTGTCTGTGACAACTGATCAGTCTGTCCACCGTGTCGCTGATGTCGAGCAAGGCCGTTTCCAGGTCTAGATATTCGAGTTGCCGTGTCTGTGACTACTGATCAGTCGGTGCCACTGTGTTCGCTGATGTCGAGCAAGGCCGTTTCCAGGTCTAGATATTCCAATAAGACCGTGTTTGAAACTGATAATGTCTGTGATGCTGCTTCACCTGCAAACTCTGTTGAGTTGGCTTGAGGGTTGCCAATGTCGACAAGGTACGGGTCTCTTGACAGCAAATTTGGCTTAAGTCATTTCCAACAGTTTGCTTGTGATTCATATTTCATGTCTCATGACAACATAATTCTTCTAAGAGTATATAGACTTCTTGTTGCCATGGCTGCACAATGGAATGAAGCTTCACGGCTCAGGAAACATCAAGGCTGTGATCTAGAACGCTGATAAACAACAGTGTTCAGATTCCACACTCCTCAAGATGGAATCGTGTATAGTGGTAGAAATATCATTATCGATATAAATTTAGTATTGTTGATTAATATCATGAAAAGGTGGATCAGAGACCATATAATAGAGGGTTCTCTATTAAATGGTCTCTGGGTGGATACACTTATTGAAATACCACTTTTCAGAATAATTGAAGTCCGATTAAGGAGACACAGGATGGATAGTCTTCGGATAGCCTCTTTCTTGTCTTCGACATATTGGACATGTACACTACAACAATCATACAAGGCAGGTCGAGCTGAGGTGATATTCTATAATTCTCATTTCCTAAACGTGACGTTTCGCATATCATGGCTGTATGACCCCACATGGATTTCCTCCTTAACAGACACTAACAAGGAGCTCTCCTCCCCTGCTAATTACCCAGGCTGCTACAAGAGACCCGAGGGGCGGGTACCAAAACAAAGGTGTGACTGCTCCATGCAATTAGCCCCGGCGTGCAGCAGGTAATTACATAGAACAGGCCACTGCTGCCGGCTTCACCACTGTGGGAAAATATCCTGTAGGATAGATTATTGATTTCCTGTCATCGATGATATTATTTGATTGATTGGAGCTGGGATCTGTGACGGGAAGGCGGAGATGAGAAAGGAAAGCTACCCAGAGGTTCTGAACCAGGAGTCATCAACTGCTGGCCTGTGTCAGTTATTCTACCTGCCACACGTTATTATATTAATCAGTGCCGTGTGGTCCATCAGCTCCCCTGCGAATGGATGCACGAATGCTGATGTGCCGTTAATCACTTCCTCCTGTGACGTGAGGCTGGGGCGCTTAGTACACGGCATAACTCCGGTACACCCGGGCAGACTCCGGTACACCCGGGCAGACTCTGGTACACCAGGGCAGGCAGACTCTGGTACACCAGGGCAGACTCCGGTACACCCGGGCAGACTCCGGTACAC
>VKKT01001565.1:35266-71135 GCA_008038995.1 Haliotis laevigata | reverse complement strand
TTTATTTTTTAAATATATTATCGGGTTTTGTAAAGATTTCATTGGTTTAAAACATTTTTAAATACACATTCCTAATGATTTCGTGTAAGTATATGAAATGTTTCAAATACCGACTAATTTACAAACATACAATGCCACTGTCATGTTAACTTAATAATCACGTATAAGTGACTTGTGAGAAACATCTGGTATGTAACACGTGGGAGTTGTACATTGCACGTGCACAATTTTTGATTGGCAGGAAGTGTCACTGTAATGTACATCTTTTAGCCGCAGATGTCCACTGTCTTATGCAACAGATGTGCCCACAAACACAACTATTTACAAGAGCTGTTGCTTACATTGAGCTGTTATCCACAACTATCGGTTGTCAAATGTTGATTTCACATGTGCATCCTAAACTTAATAATCACTGAGAATGACACGTGTCAAATTTGAAAGTAACGACGTCTTAACTTCCCGCATCTACACTGGGATGAATGGATGAAATGTAAACAAAATATATCCCAGACAGCAGTAGTCATGAAAACTTCAACCGTAAACCAAATCCCTTTATCATAATCGTAAACGTGCTTACAGCGAAACTTGACCCGAGAGAGTTGTGGCAAACGAACAGACCAGTGTTTAATTGTCGAGAAATTGGCTGCTCTCCGCCAAATAATAAAACTGTCACCAGTGATAAAGTAATTGTCGGACTGATACAAACACTCTCTCAGCAGTAACGAGCTGCTTTTATCTCACGTTTTCCTAAAAGTGGAGTGGCATGTTCGATTAGATTTCCTTCATCGGAAAGGTCAACTGTACAAGGAACTTGCGCATTGGATTCAAGTCAAGAATGAACGTCGGACAAGATTGGAGTGAGCATCGATACTGTTGGTATGCAATCTCTTTGTTGTGGCGACACAGACGACTTTCTTAAAGATGGTATTTTTTGTTCAAGCCATAAAAGTTTAAAAATTCGATTCGGGCCAAATAATAAGAATCATAACCAGCTATAAACGTCAAACCTCGACGAATAGACGACCGTTCAATTCTTGGTGACACTGATTCATCGCGAGCCTGTGATTGTTTATTACCGTGTCCCAAGTATGTGGTCCTCCAACAACAGATTCGGGGAAATTAACAACCGTGCAAAACATCATGTACACGGCTGAAAACATAGCTATTATTGCCATCAGTGACATAATTTATGAGCGGTGATTCTTTATAGTACTCCGGAATATAACCCGCAGACAAAGGGATTATAGCTACCTGGGTCTAATTGCGCGTAATTAGAGTTGGAGAGGCAGTTTTACGATGTCGTTCCACGGTTATGAAAGTCATTGAGGCGATTGGTTAACAGTAACAGGTGGAACCAATCAGTAATTATCATCAAATTACGTCATATCGTTACCTAGCAACCAGTCATGATGTCACTGAGGTATCGTTATCATGCATTACTAATGCCATATTGTTTGTATAACGGGTTTATCACTTTCAAATTCCTTACTACGTAGTAACGTAAGATTCTGCTTGACGGCATAATGGAATCTTGGCGTGGCCTTCGAAGACGACTGGGATGGTAGAACTATTATTATGTTTACATATACTGTTTAATTTCTGTCTACTTGTACACAGAACCGTCGCGGAAGAATACGTGTCGATGGGTCACGCCTCACCACCCGGACTGGGTGTACGTCCGCCATCTAGATCCGAAATAAGACCCTCCTTTCACATGCTTCATATACAACCAAACAGCCTTTACTTTCAGTATTTACAATATTTTCCCCGGCCACCGATAATGTTTGTACAACGGTTGTCATTGAGATTCATTGTGGAGATGTTTTATTTATTTCACGTTTGCTAATCCGTCTCAAGATCTTTTTTTCACTAAAGGAATTCATTCCGAGCTCGCCAATCTTTAGTGTAATGGTTTGGGAAACCACGTCTGTTTTGCAAGTATGTAGATTTGGAGAGAGTTTAAACATTACCTCTCTAAGGTTGACTTGACAAAGGCTTTTGTGTGTCACTGAGTGGCATGTGGAAGGATCTCAAAGAAAAAGAAAACGTCCTGGAGAATGTACGAAGTTGAATGATTGAAATAGCTTCAGAACACTGGTAATGAAATATTGATGTATATTATCTATCATAAATAAAATGGTTCTAGAGTTTTCCAGGAGTCAAAGAGTTATTTCCAGAATGCTATTAAGCACATATCTATGGCCAAACCAAATTTCTCTCTTCAGAGTTCTCTTGTTTCGTTTTGTGATGTAATTGTATACAATTTTCTAAATATTTCTTATTTTTAACAACTCATGTCATTTTATGAGAACTGGCACATACAAGCTGTACAATTTACTTTGGAATGTGGAAAGCGTCGAAGCCATATGAAATGCCACAGGACGATGGTAAACGGCGCTTCGCTAAATAGAAATTTGCATTCACAAAAACATATTACACCCTTCATGGAACATTGGACATGAGTCGGAAGTTCTTTCTCCAGAAATCGAGATTTAATCGCCACTAATAACCGACAGAATTTCCAATACACAGGCCGCCCTTCGAACACCGTAAAACTGTCACCCAAAACATAAAAAAACATGTTTACGATGAGCCAGAGTGTAGTGTAGTAGGAATTCTTGCCGAAAGCTGTCTACAGTTTGGAATAGTTGCTTGTCGGTACGTGCTGGAACACCCAGGCAATATATCCCGAGTAGATAGAAACACACAATGTATCCCACGTTCAAGACAGAAGCAGGCCGAAACATCATTAACCTAGGCAACTGAAACGAGGAACACAGTCGCGATGCCAGGGGAATAATAAACCAGTCAACGAATTAATTAGTAGGTTTATACCTGAGTTCCTCTCTGAAGAGAACACGACGTGAGTGAAGGAAGAAAGCACTCTTTGAGTGACTTACTGACATCGTGGTTTGCGGAATTAAATTCATCTGAATGCTCAAATGAAAGATAATTTCGTCACGGTTTAGATAAGGCATGCGTTGTCAGAGTATACGTGGAGAGATCAGTTCTATTACAGCGGGATCGTTGACACTGTATTGACTTAATGTTGACCTGCGTTTGACAGGCATTGTATCCGAGCTGACGCGCGTAGTGGTAGCGGCGAATACACAAGGGATAATGGGAGACTATCTTATCGAAATGTGATACTGTCAAGTCTACATTTATTAATTTGATTAATCCGGCTAGTCCGTTTATTGCCAATGGAAATTGAAAGCTAAACAATTGCTTCTGAACTCTTTAAAATGTCTCTTCAAGATTAAAGAAGGTATGCAGACAAGTTAATACACCATTGGACCCTTTGAGGGAGCGACACTCCTATTTAACAATGTCTGACATAAGGTAATATTGACATTACACACATATGTACATGCGTCCATACTACATAGTTTTATCGTATGTAATTGCCCTGAAACTGGGGTTTGGCGATGGGAGCGGGGAAGAGAACGATGGGTTGGAAACTGTGAGGTTGTATGGCTCAAATCCCAAACAGCATTGCAAATAGCTATCCCACTTCCATCACCACAGACACTAGAGCTGCAACTGAGGCCGAAGTTACATTTGTACATGGAATGGTGTTTGCAAAGGCTTGTGACATGCGTTTGAAATCTAAGAATAATTTCTTTTGGCGCCAGTCTATAGGCATAATGGAACCCTATTTATAGCGAACATAGACAGAGACGCTGCCCGCTAATATAAACTAAGCACCAACGTCCCACGTTGCCCTGCTATGTCGGACGGCGTGATCGGTGTATTCTTCACGTGCGGAATATGCATTGTTTATTCTTTATATTGAATTGAGTTTGGGAGGAGAGTTTGAATATTTGCTTTGTAGCAGTGGCAATGGATTCTGGATGTACGAGTACTCGCCGGGACTGACGTTCGGTGCTAACGCCACTATTCCTTCCCAATTTTACGTCAACGTCAAACGTGTCAGGTTTACATGTAAATATATACAAAAGGTTTCAAGTTGGTATTAAACTAATTATGTTTATATGCATAGTGTCGCTTAGGTAGTTACCGGAACTGATCCAAAATAACACTACGATGATATGGAAAAACGCCTTGAATGAAATAACCGCCGTTTACGTTATGATATATACTGTGACTTACAAAATGACAAATTACTTGTGAGACGGTCCCTCAAACCAAATTTTCCTCTTATAAAGAAACGTTGGTTTTGATTGACATAACGAGAAATGTAGTTGGACGTTCCAGACCTTCCTGCTTCAGGATACTTCAAGCAAGAACGTGAAGAAAGGAATTTCAGATGGTATAACCATTGCCTCTCCACCACCATGGCCAACATTTGAGACTTTTAATGACTTGTGAACGTTGATTATTCTGCCAGATGACTACACCAAGCTATGTTACTTCGAGTCTGGATGCAAAGAATAGACTTGTGATAACAGGGAAGCGTTAGACACACGACGTGAAACATAGTTGACGCGTTTCATTATGTGTATGAACATTAAAGATGACATCCACTAGTCAAGTACAACGGAATGCATTTCATGACGTGTATCATCCACGGTGGGTACTGTGTCATTTGTGAGAAATAAATTCAATAAAACGTCATTGTACTTCAAAGTGTCATTTAGTGCAGTGGGTTTTAAAATAGCATAGAATGTCTGATTTAGTTTTTAAGTGTCTGTTTGAGGTGAACGACTCGTTCTGATAAAACACGATACACTTTGATTAAATATACTGAAAATACACGTCAAGCTACGAGGTAGACACATTTGTGATGGCTGCGAGTACACTGGATTCTTAACTCCTCTGACCTCGTGTCATCTCGTGTCATCTCGTCATGTCTCGTACATCGAGATTAA
The DNA here is from genome assembly GCA_008038995.1 of Haliotis laevigata. Classification (NCBI taxonomy): domain Eukaryota; kingdom Metazoa; phylum Mollusca; class Gastropoda; order Lepetellida; family Haliotidae; genus Haliotis; species Haliotis laevigata. The sequence continues at coordinate 66,303 of VKKT01001565.1, read as the reverse complement.
CGCAGCCTCCATGTTGGATGGCGAGGCTTGATAAATTTTCACAGAATGGTAACAAATGGCTGCTGACAGTTAAACCGTCATGACGCTAGGTGTCCAAGTTTTTAAAACACTTTTGACATTGATCCAGGAAGTGAAACATACAATCTCTTAGAAATATGCAGCATGAATGTTAAACTTCAAATTTCTTTCATTCCGCATATTTTCGCAATTCGTCAAAGGTGCTACAGGATATCTGTGCAGGCGAGCTGTATATCACCCCATATGCCTCCAAAAAGTGGTGAATTTTGTGTAAATACTGCAAAACATGACGTTAACTTGCCATTTATAACACACTGTTATCAGAGCGACTTTAAGATGTATTGAATGTGTCATTTCAGTGATATGGCCATGACTTGTGCTTCTATTAAGGACTCCAATTATGCAAACGTTAATTGTATCGTTTTTCTACTGTATCGGTGATAACGTGCCCGCTTTACTAATAAAGACAATTTTAACTAGCAGACAATGTTCCCTGTTTACTAATGAGGACATATTTTACGAGTTCTGACAACATCTTAGCCTAATCAGGTAAATTTTGCCCGGGGAGACTCGCCAAGAGCATGGATATCAGTTATGTTGAAAAAGTTGGTTTACTTTCTGAAGTGGGTCTTCGGTAAGAAATTTGGGCAATTTGGCCCATTTGTACTCTTAATAGGTCCTGGCTTTAGACATCCAGACGACATTCCTTTCATATCGATTAAATTGTTGGTCACAAAAGTATCAAATTATTTATATAACCATTCATTGAAAACTTTGTAAGAATGTTCTACTTCGTATTACACATGTACCGACGATTCTTTTAAATATGTTCTCCGCCCCAAGTTGTATAAACACATTTCAGCCTTAATGTTGGACATGTTTCGAAGCAATCGCTGGTTATGCAGATCATTTGTTTAGAGAATAAATTCTCCCTGACGCGTAGTTTATTACACAGAATCGAATTTTCCGGCTAAAACATTTTATTCTTTCACGGGATTAAAATCAAATAGGCTGAGTGCATGGCGAAAGAGGCGTTTGAGAGATGAGAAAGATTTCCGTCTCCGTCAAACTTTACGACATATTTTTACGACAATGAAAATTAAAAGTGGGATTTGCAAGAGCGGTTGACGTTCTCTAGGTGGCGGATGAATCACACATCAAACTACATTTATTGCTCCGCGTTTCCGCCTCTTTGCTCAACCGTACATAGTCCTTAGTCTTTCTTCGATTGATCACGCCGTCTTGGGTGCCAATAAATTTGTTATTTCAAAGCAGACCAAACTGCCCCAAGTGTTACGAGGGACCCCCACCCCTCACTCTACCCTGGTGGTCTAGCCCCAAGGGAACTATTTTCAGACGCGGGCTCAGTCCGGATCAGTAAAATAGTTCTGAAAGCAGTCACACCAAGTGATCAGAAATGTTCAAGTGCAGGGTTAAAAGAATTAACGAGAATTTCATATGCAAAAGCGATCATGATTGAATAAAATGTGCAGTGAGAATTTATGGCCGCTCTGGGTATCTGTTTCATGCAGGCTAAAATTTTACTACACGAATACTTTCTTTCAAAAAGGGGCATTTTTACAAAATTATGCTCACATTCTGTGCTGAACATGAGCGCTCACAGCACTAAAACGCTTCATTTCAAGTGATATTGAGCATAAACGAATTTAGGTTTCGATGTTCTCATTGTCGAACACAAGGGGAATTACAAGATGAAATGCGATTCTATATATACATATGTACTTCCTCCCTATCTTCAAGCGTTCATCACTGCTTGTCAGTGTGTATGACAGAACGTCGTATATCTTGGAGCCGCGCACGCTGGAGTAAGAGGATGTCAAGACCCATCCATTGCTTCATCAGTAACAGAGATCTGTGTACGTGTTTTCCGTAGTCAGTGACACATCAAAGAGGGGGTGCCAGTATCGTTAAGTCCTTCAATTGGTCACTTGCAGAGGAAAGGCCGTGTGAAAATAATTAGGGTTAAATGGATGAACATGTAAATTTTTAGAACTGTTTTACACACTATCAGAATCACCACACCCACCGGGTCCCTATCTGCAATTTGCATGCAAACTGATTAGAACGAGGTTGAGCGTCACCTGCGGGGCTCCCGTATGGCTTTCAAAGGATGGTATATGTTTTAAAAAACGTGTCTTATGATAATGGTGTGTCAGTTGAATTTAACGACTTAATAAAACTGGAAGAAACATTTCTTTGTGGATTGTACAGCCCCGGCAGTGGGTGGTCGAGATAGTTGCCCTTGCTGGAGATCAGCACTGCTAATTAACAGAGGTTAAATCCAGAGGCTATTTACATACTGAAGTCGATATCTTTGTGGGGATGCTATTCGAACCGGCCCGGGGGTGGTGATACTCGCAGATAGGGAGCCTGAAGTTGGGCTAGGGGGTGAGGTGGCTCAATGTGAAATGTGTAGGGGGGTGGCGATAGCATGATATACAGGTGGTGTCTGTGCCACAGCCTCATGTTGCATCTGCGTCTGTGTGGAGGTGGGATGGGGATGTATGACTGGGTTCTGTATAGGAAAGTAAAGTGGTTGTAGTACGTCGTTACGGTGGCAGTACATACTTGTAATAGATAAAACTACAGTTACGTTATTATAGTCAAAATCTTATATTTTTTAGATTATTAACAAACACGCTGCTCTTACACCGTACTCTGGAGAATGACATGTACACCCCAACACTGTGTACGTCATTATCAGTTTCACCGTGTCCATGGTATAAACATGCATGTCATTCATTGTGAAAACTTGCAAGCAAAACAATTATACGTTTCGGTAGCAGATATTTACACGCCAACAGTGTTAGGGATAATTCTAAAAAGCCATCATTCAGCTCAGTCCAACATAGAGTACATTTCTTTATTTCCATAAGGGGGAGATGAGTGTACGGCGCTGACAGTTCGAGGCTTAGGTAGGCCACGTGTATACAAACACCCGTGTTACCTGCATCTTATTTGCGTGTGTATCACTTTAACAAATCGCATCACTTTAGTCTTAGACACGGGCCAGCGGAACCGAATCTGCGCTCGTTTGTCGGAGGTATTGGGTAAATGGAAGCAAGATGTAGAAAATGCGACTTTGGTTGTAAACATTTATTTTCTACCTCTGTAACAGCAACTGTTGCGGGTTTGGCTGAGTGAATCTGCGCTACTGATACGGTTTTATTTACATCCGTTTTGTTAAAGTAAATATATTTTCGTAAATAAACATCCTTGTAATTACTTGTGTACACACATTATAATTCACGGGATTGGCGTCCATATTGTACCGTGTGATTTGTTACGACGTGGGTTGTACGTGCCATGCGACGAGCTTCACGCAATATTTGAAATTTCACATTTTTAAACATTGACAATGATGATTGAAGGGATAGAGAATTCCTTTGAAGGGTGTTGCCGGATTTAGGCTGAAGGTTCTACCATATCTTGCTAAATCCCCTATTTAGGCCAGTGTTTACATTTAAGGATCTGTCTTTGAAAGAAAATCGATGTAAATATCGTCCAAGAGGTGAATCACACTTATAAAAAGATCTTTACCCCACCTAAACATCATATGTCGTACCGGGCGCGCAAATAAATACAATACCGTTTTAACACTGAAACTGTTCTTAAGCAAATGTAAATATAATGAGAAAAAGTGACAATTTCTACAAAAGACTGAGGGAACAATTCTACTCAAAATAGATATGAAGAAAGCGTAAGGGAAAAGCTTTTGTCTGCGAAACGTCTCCGTTTCCTAGAGCTTCCCCGGGGACACTGAGGAACGTGCCTATATTCTTGTGCAGTTGTATCCTTTACGTATACAAACAAACAGCGGGCGGGCTTGACACGCGAGTGAAGGTGGGAGACCTAGCGTTATTTGTGCCAGCCAGTAACTCATGGCATCAGAGATGCATTACCTTTGTAGAAGAGTCTGTTACAGTTTAACCCAAACTTTCATCAATGTTTTTGAACGGACTTTTTATTTTCTTAATTTTGAAAAAATAAACACCACATGTGGTAATTCGTTTGAAAGCTCTTAAAATTCCCTTTCGTTTCAATAAAAAATCAAACAAAATCATTGAAAAAAAGTTTATCTTTTCCTCACAAAATTCAAACTATCTCGGATATGTAATCATAGAATGTTTCGAGTGGTATTTGGTTAGAATCGTTGCGTTAACTGTGTGGCACACAGAATTAAAAATATATTGAGAATCATTTGAAAAGAATTTTGAAATGCACAAGTGCCGATAATGTAACGCATACCCTCGTGTCTATCTCCTCGCTGCTCCCCAATACTCTGGGGTCTAGTTCCCGGCTTCTGAGAGCCAGCCAAAACTTCTGGAGGCTATTTACATATATGTCAACAGCAAATGATGGATAGAATACAAAGACTGCGAAATACCCTAGCCATCCGCGGAATGGTAACATTACTCTGTTCAAAACAGACAGATTGTATCGAGGGATAATGGGATAGATTAATTGGGAAGCTCTTCTCTGCTATGTCAAATTGCTGCATTTTACATCATTGAAACACGTTCCCTGTATTAATACACCAGAGTAGTACATAGATTTATGGATTATTGGGGATATATATCTTAAAATTAAGTGAAAAAACAGGTGCTTCCAGATGAATTCAAAGGGTTTAACTTGAAGGGACAAAATCGTACGTTGACATATTCAAGGCAATTTTGACAAGTAACATATGTAACTGTTTTAATTTATAAATATAATAAAATAGCGTTTCATCAAAGAAATCATAACAGATAAAATCACAAGACTTACTCATTATAACTGTGTATAGAGCAATCAAACCTCTATTACTGTTGGGAATTTATTTTTTACAAATTGTTTGATAAATAAGCAGTCAAAGAAAGAATTTCATTGATGCTCCATGCAAAATTTGCTGGTGATATTATCACAATAGCCAACTAGCTAAAACTCAAAGCAATTGTGCCTGGCACTATGAACGCGATACTCCTGAGGCTCACAGATTTGGTACTGTTAAGTGAGTATATCCGGGATAAACGCTATAAACTTCATACAAATTACCCCCAGATCAAAGTGCCCGGGAGTTGGGATATTGCGCCAGATAAAGAGAAGTTTATAATCTAAAAATGCCAAATTGTGTTGACACTCGTTCAGGCTGAAACATGCATAATGTGAATACAGGTTGGATACGACCTTAACATATTAACACGAGTTGGTCTGTATGTGTAACGCCTAGCCACCAAACTGTCAACAATATTACAACATGCTGTAATAATTACAATTTATTTCCACAAACTTTTCCAAATTTCGTAAAGAATAAAGTTAAAAATTAACAATGATTTGTTTTAAACTGATTTCTTGTGATGAAAGTGTATGCTTCGAAAGTACAGATGTTTAGAATATGTGATGAAGAAAACACATTGTACTGTTTTAATTCTTCATTATATTTCCGATTAATAATATTTAATAATTTAATAACCATTTCATTAAAGCTGTATTCGATCACATGCGACATGATAAACGTTTGCCTCCTAGTTAGATTCTACCCCAAGCGAGTTAAGTTGCTGTCTCCCATTCACACGAGCCAATGTTGGTAGTTGGACGTGCAAGTTAAGTTGCCTGTTTCTGCTAGATATTCACACGAGCCAATGTTGGTTGCTAGACATACACGTCTGGTGATGAACATGTACTGTGGTAGTCAGACGTGGCACGATTAGAGGGACACTGACAGGGGCCAGGTAGATAGTCTGGTAGCTAGACGTGCGAGACTTTCCCCCAAATACCACCATCATGGGATCTTGCGTCTTAAAGCATTTGAAACTTATCACTCCGGTTAATTGTACCCTACCGGATACCACAAGAGGCTGCGTGACAGCGTTCCGCGCACCCAACCACGCTATCATTTTTAGATAGTCTGGCTAATCGGGGCTGTTGAGGAGGTAATCCTCTCTTCAAGGGTATCACCAAACAAATTAACTCGTGTTTAGACACTTGAACGGCACGACCAGCTTCGATTGGCGACTCGGTTGACACTCTGTGAGTCGTAAACACAAGTTGAAATGACGTGTGTCGTGCGTTGGAGACTCGACACAGACAATAAGGCAGGGATACTTTCACTTAAAACACTACCCCCATTCCGTCCATTGTTTAATCGTGTAATTGTATATGTTTTTTTCTTCAAAACGCTAAGGAGGTATGTTTGAAATATCATGGCCTGTTATCTCGGTATTTTTCGACACAATGTCCTCTTTTGTAGGTAGTCATTTTAAAATGCATTCAGTGAACTTTTGGCGTGAAGGTAACGAGACTGACAATACGATCCGGCTCTTAGACGTACTTAACGGCGAAAAACGTGTCCATCTTAGCTTTAGGCATTTCCAAACACGACTCGGGGACACAGTGTGTACATTCAGCATGTAAACTATGCACTACAGATGTGCAAATTGCTCTCATTGGCATTATAGCCCTGAAAGCATTTTTAAATGGATGTTATCATCTACATGTCAACATATTGGAACGGATAGCGTGCTTCTCGACGCCAAGGGAGGTAACTCTAAACGGAAGGGCAACAATCAGGTGTCGACAGACAGGGGATTCTGTGTAGGCTGGAACCCGTCCTCCGCCCTCCTCGCGTGTCAAGCCTGGAGATATTTTTCAACAATGGGAACAAAGGGTCGGAAATGTTGCTAGTGACGATCATTCGCGTCTTGACGTATTTCAGTCTACCAACACTCCACTAACACTTACATAAAATCTACTAACACTTACATAAACGTGCTAACTTCTGATGAAAGAGCAAGCATACACTCCGAAACGTCGTGTTATTCACAATAAAGAAATTGACATCCATAAATCTTGCTTTTCTTGTGGTAAAACTGTGTTCATGTATTTGAAAAACGCACTATCGTGTTGTATAAGTAAAACGTACAATCAAACTGATCACAAAGATTATATTTGAATTGCAAATTAGATACATTTTAGCCTAAATTCCGATTTATAGATACCTTACACGAAACTAGCAACACACATTTCCTTTTGTCATTTTGCTTTGACTTTTAGTCACTTAAAAGTGTACCTTTCGCATGTTTACAGATTACCTTTCGCATGTTTACAGATTTTGTTTTTTACTTTTAATTGACGTCACAGGACATATGGAGAAGCTCATCGTGTATATATCAACATATAAATCAACGGAGTGAGGTTCTCCGTACATCGTATATCTTAACAACATTATTTCCAACAACCCCCGTTGGGCAGGAAGTCACATAGCGTTTGATTGACGTATTGCAATCTAACACAGGTGTAGTGTAATTGACAATGTCATTGGTCAAGGGTAGCCTAGTAAATTACCTCACGTATCAACATGTCGGACTGTCGTGGCCATCAACTGATGGCTTTCTCAGTTATCGACATATCAATCTGTCTGTCGGTCGACACTTCACCTTTCAAGGTGCCAACTTACAGGTACGTCGGACAGGTAACACCAATCACCCTTCTGTTGACTTATCAGAGACTCTAGAGTGTCAACGCCGGGGAAACAGCATTGAACTGTCTACGTGAAACAACTCAATAAAACAACAATCTTCAGCCCGTAATTGCGGAATCGGGTGTCTGTCTAGCGCTGTGACTGCTCTGTGTATATGTATACTCCCGGTGTTGTGTTTAAACCTCACACACCAATCTCGGGAGGCGGTCATTTATTTCCCACCCATTGTTCTCAATGAACGAGTGCGACTTTTTGTTTCCACAACCGAGCGCTCGCGAGGTGAATTTCTCAACGTCGATCCTTTGTTAGATGTTGACAAATTTAGACAAATTTACTTGTAGATACAATTGTTGATTCCTTAAGGAATTTACTCGAACAATGAAGGTACGGCTGTAGCATTTTACTTTGATAATCAGATAAACCTGAGCGCGATTTGCCCTTGGTTCAGGTGATGTTTAATTCGTTGTGACGTAAGCATGTGCTACGTTACAGGAGTTGAAGCTTCAGTGGGTTGTAGTAATTGATACCGACCGTGTGTCATACACATAACACCACTGGCTTATTAAAATAAATATTTCGTCAACTGTCCTCTTCGGTATTTTTCTACTGTTCTTTTTAACGCGATGTATTTTGTAATCTTAATCTGTTAGTTGATGATCGGTCTTTTTTAACAAGGGGTATTATTGTAGTTTTAAACTGTTAGTTGAGGTTTGGTCATTTGGGTCGGGTAAACTTATATATTTAAACTGTACCTAACAAAACACGTGTCGAGAACCCCAGTGCTCAAACCTCCTCGCCCCACAAGCACTAATGCGGCATTAAACCCCCAGCACTCCACAATAGCACGGCAAACTTCCTATTTTTCATTCAACAGACAACGCAAATCTCGACGAGTCCCCTTTTATGGGTCATAAACGTGACTGTACGAGATCTTGTTAAAGCACGCTCTATCGTCTCAACCTCATGTTTCTCTACTTTCCCTCAATAACGAGTTGCATTTGTAATTTCTCTATCGTACAATGGGGAACATTTGGTAAATATATTTGTACCCGCGGTGCATTTCAGATCTAGACATCCATATGTCGTTATGTCTTTCAAAGAACAAAGCATTACTAAAAAATACAATTTCGAAAAAAACCCACATATGAGTCGAAAAAGCTAAAAAAACACACCTGTCTACTCATTGGTTAAAGGATCATGAATATTCATGTAACCTAGCTCTGATGTTATGGTGACGCGTGTACATGGAAGTCAACCAAAACCTTGGTGTTGTTATTTTGGTCATGTGGTCATTTGGTTTAAAGTGCTAATTAAGTCATGTAACTTTTCCGGTAATACTGCGCAAGCGCAAACATCTACTTACCCTTCTTCCGGCTTCGTTGTTATGGAGATTCATGAGCGCACGTGCTGGGTTTTTCTGTTTGCGTTTCTTGCCTTTTTCCCTTGCGTCCACGAAAGCCTTAGAGAAAGCCGTTCCATAGGCAATATTATGAGAACACCCTGACCACTCAAACCCCTCGGGGCTCCAGCCCCTCACCGTCCGGTCACACCCACATTTCTGCAACTGACCGCTACTGCATGCACGTGTAACAGCGTGCGCCACCCCGGCAGATGATATTGCATGTACAAACGCGGCTTCCCTTGTACCTGAAATATAAAAATAAAATTCTCATTTTCTGAGATATTCTAAAATAGTTATTCTGAAACATGGAAAGAATAAATAGTTCAATATAAATAGAAACCTGAGAAATATTTTTAAAAAATACAGGCAAATCAAACTGCCTAAAGATGTCCTAAAAAGTCCTCTGATTAATGCTACGTGCTGGTTAAAACGGACATAAATATATTATTTGTAATAACGAAAAAAGTATAATTATTGTATTATAGAATCCCGTTTCACATTGCATTAGATGGCGAGTTGACATTTAATCAGGAATCGTGTAGCGGGGATTGTCATTCAGTTAGCCTGGCAGTATCTTTCTGTCCACTTTCTCAGTGAACGATACGTGTATCAAGTTTAGGAAAACTAGTGGTCAGGACGTTCATCTAGCACTGACAAATTCCTTTAAGTCACAAATTTGTTACTTGCATTTAACTGGAAAGGTTTCGACTGTAAAAATAGGCCATTCCCTCCATAGGTTTTCGTACCGAAAGCAAGAAATGGGTGGTAGTCTTGGAACCCTAATTGATAATGCAAAGGTCAGCCAAGGTGAGAGTTATCTACTAACGAACCCAGCTGATACGTGAATAGTCTTTATTCAATTATTCGGCGTGTAAACCTGTCGGCGTTTGAAAATCTCTCGGTGTCTACTGTTTAGGTACATTGAATTCATTGTCTATATGATACATGACTCAACACCAGCCTTGTTAGATCCGCAGTGTACCACAGCATAGCTCATGATGCTGGATAATCTAAAAGCTCTCGTTTTCTCTGAATTATGTGAACCGCACAGAAACGGTAGTTGTAGTTTACAGCGGTCGTAATGTCGTCTTAAATGACGCCGAAACTAACGCAGGTGCACGTGCCATAAATTGGTGGAAATAAAGTTTTAAGTAGGTCTTATTTTATTGTTTAATCCTGTTAGTTCTGAATCCGGAAGCGACGGGCTATCTCAACAGTGTAATTTTTCAATGACAACAGCTCTTTTGCTGTCGGTGTAATCTCTAATATCAGACGGGAGCCTACTCGGAATTTGTGTAGAACCAATCCATGTCGGTTCTCATTTGGAAGAGGTTCCCCGAGATTAGCAGTAACGAGGAAAAGAAAGGCGGGTGCAAACATTCTTCCCTTCGCCATTTTTATTGCTTGTTTAAGATGGAAAATAGTTAACATTTCTCACTTTAGTTTCCTATTAATTGCTTCTAAACTACACGAATACGTCAGCTCATTGTCCATGTATGCATCGACAGACATTTCGTCTATGACACTAGCTAGATAGCATCGGATCCGTGTGAAATTAGGCCGTAACACTTATCCGAATTTCATTGATAGCTTATAACATCGTGAGATTGTAGCGCAGCCTATTTAACAAGGTCCCGCTTGTATCTGATACTGGATAATTGCGCTGCACGGAGCAGGACAAGCACAAAGAGACAGTAACTCTGTTTTAATCATGTGAATCCCTCCCCACCAGATTAACTACTCTGACCAATACTGGAACAATCGACGGTTAGCAATAACCTGATGTTAAGAGTCCAAAACAATCATTAAACCTTTCTTATGTCATCCGTGAAAGTAACTTTAAAGTCTAAATGACACGTTTCGATTTAGCCTATTCCATATCAACATTCACGAGTGTGGCGTCCTATTATACAAGATATACTACCATTGTTGAACGAAAAATATATTCATATGTTACATTACCTTGTTTTAAAATAACATTCCCAAAGAGTCTTTTAGAGTCTGTTGTTGAGCAGTTCCAGCGTCGGTTTTCAAACTGAAACTGGCATTCTTCTATGGCTCTCTTTGCTCCAACTTTCACACTTTCCATAAGTTCAACATTTCGTTTACAAAGTTTCTTTTGTCTTTTTACTAGTCCTGCTAAAGAGTCACAACTTTCTTCATTCTGTATTGTGGTTGTTGACGACATCAGGGCACTGAAACAGGAAGTGAAATCGTTATCATATATGGCAGTATGACGTCATCCTCGATGACGTATGACAGAATATGGCGTTACTACACTGGCCGAGGAATGGCCGTATCAGACATGACACATTGTGTCAAGGAATATTTGTCTGAAGTAGTTGTGTTTGTATCCATGTCAGTACCCTCGCAGCGTGGACTTTATCATCCTATTATTGACAACATGACGGTGATGAAGATGATGCCGACTTTGATGAAGTTGATGTCGACATGACTCGGTCAATACTCCAAGAGAAAATTAACCGTAAAGAATTGCGCACACGATTCAACACAAACAAGACAATTAGATTCGTTTGACTGCCAGTCGGGACACACCTAGACGTCAGAGTGATTCCAATAAACATACGTTCATTTCGACAAACAAAGCGATATACTGAGATACCAGAAATTATTTAACACACACTGCTCCTATCCGTTTAACAAAATCAGAACTACAGGCACCAGGCCTTGCTGCTTCTGTTCGCTGTTATTCAGCCTAACCGAGCCCTTTGATGTGAGTTTCGTCCCGCTTGCATTTCTATCGCTCATATAACAGAAAGCATATGATAGGCGTTCAGCAGAGGAAGAAATACAGTCGAGATTGTATCTGCAGTTTGCGGATCAGTTTCAAAGATGTACATTTCCATTATATGTACATTGCTGTCAGTCAGGACAGGTACATGTACACAGCGGCGGAAAGTGGGTCCTGCTGCAGTCGATAAAGATTGCGTGACATGGTTTTCTCTTAATTATAGATCACAATAAATGTTACAGACATGCCTGTTTTACCACGTGTGGCTATGTAGATCACCGTGTACGTCCTAAGTATCGCCAATATCAATTACAGTAACGGCGTGTTGGGGGCGTCAGGTTTTAATTATGATGACAGGTAACAGCTACACACGTGTTTCGATGCCTAACGGTTAGTTATGGGAATATATCAAATATAGACAAAGAACACCACAGCTAAAAATGCCAATTCTTAGTCATTCTTTGAATTCATTCACAAAGTGCTCCTCTCTATACGTGCAACAAATACCATTACATAGATACAGCCGATGACGTGTACATGAACAGATAGTAATCGGGCCAGGCTTAAAAGGATTCAAACGCTTTGATATACAAACATTTAAGAGGGTAAGGAGAGGGTCCGTCTCAACGCCAGGTCTCCCATTCATGTTATACCACCCTCAAGCAAACGCCCTCCAATCGCTCGAGGCCCTGCATTATATAGTGCCTGTTCTACCTACTCTACTGTCTCGCAAAGTGGATATCAGTGCTCTCGAGTCGGCCATTATAATCCAAACCTACTTAACCCAAGCTTTCAGCCTTAAACACCCCCGAACCATTGCCCTACCCAACAAAACAAAGGGCACTGCGTAAGACTAATTTGTGGGGACATTATCGATGCTGTACCCGATATTGAATCTCCATCCTCCTTCAGGAGCCGCTTAAATGATCGCTTTTAATGTGTATGCAATGTGTTCCTGTTAAAGTATAAAGATATACACATGTATGCTATAAGCAGGCGAAACAATTGTATGTATAATGCTACAAAGTTTTATCTCACCACTGAGAAGGTGACAAGTGATTATAGTATAGGGGCGAATATTAACAATTATCACAATAAAGTGATCGATTGAGACGTTCGCAAATTTGCACAGTGTATTTGACGGGCCTTATATGTTTTTATAAACTTTAGTTCTGGAATTACAATTACATTTATCGTAATACTTCACAAAATGAATTATTTGATGAAAAGATTACATTGGTTCACATGCGTGGCTCAACTACCATTGCGACAAGCTTTTGTTGAGGATTATCGAGGATTTTCACACTTCACCCTTGTTACAATCTACAACCCGTAAACACAAGTATTGGCAATATTCATCAAATTTCGAGGTTTAAGATGTATGATTCGGGATTACAAGGATACACATTTCACATAAACAAGACGACAATTTACAATATCTTATCTATAACCCTTTGTCCTCAAGCTCCACATGTAACACATTTCAAACTGTCACTCATAATTTCTAGCAGATAATCCTTCAGCTAACAGTGAAACCCTTTGGGCGCCCGGTGATATATGCTTAAGCATGGTGGTATAGCGTTCCAGGGATGGACGATAGGCTTTGTGTTAGGGTTCCGTAGGGTCAATTCCTAATTCGTAACAACCGAGGATGACATCTAAGCCCTCATATCACAAAGAGCCACACCGCTCAGGACCAGAATGCTTTGTCATGAATTGGAGAATATCTTAAACATTCTGAACATGTGACGTCGCTGACTAAACTATATTTATTTCACAGTATTGCACGATTTGGAAGCATTCTTGCATTATCATGCGTTGCGGGAATGATTAAAGACTGTGTCCTCTTGAATCCTTTAAGCCCGCTTGTGTAATGCGATTGTTGTCAATGTAACATCCAACTATTTACCTTAGTTTCGTACAAATCGCCTAAGACGGTAAAAACGTCACCATTTCTGTGGAACTTAAGAAGAGTCATTCGGTCAAAATATTTGAGAAAATTCGTCTGTATCGATATATCAAGGGAAATAAAATCTACTTTGTACGCAACTAACTGGAGCCTGTGTGGATGAATGTATGATATTTACTTGTTCGCGGCGCAAGCAACATACTTAACATTCTTCTAATTTTGTAAATAATTTCACGTCTTCCGAAATTTTCTACACATGAGTTAGTTAACACAGAGCGTAATAATAAGCAGAATGCTTTAGAGTCAGCGTCAGTGACTGTTAACCTTGTCGAGAAGGCGCTCTGCCACCGGGAAGCTAGTAAACACCACCGCCACAAGTTGACTTGATGGGAGTCGTGTGGCTATTTCCATGTGTAGGTCAGAGACTAGCATGTTATCGTAAATTTCACTTGTACCTTTCCTCACGTTTTCTAAGGTGGAACAGGGCCATGAAATCGACAACAGGCACACAGGCTCGCGAGCAAGAAGAGAAAACTCTTCGAGTAAAACTTGGGAAGGAGTATACACTGTACATATATTGTAGGAAACTAAAAATATATTATACATAAACTATAATTTTTAATAATGTTTCGTCTGGTTAGATTGGATGACTGTGTTAGGTCTACAAGGAACGTTGTCTTGAACAACATGGAATAGGCAGAGAATGACATGAAAATAAGAACTGCAGTTGTTGACACTGTTCAACAATATTCTTGCAAAGAGTTGTTTTTTTAATAACATATTTCTTTAAGATATTTTGTATTGTTTACGATATATTTCCCAACAATACATATATGGTCGTCTCAAGTACCCAATAACCATAAACAGTGTCATCACTTGCATGTTAATTACAGTGTAGAACAGACACTTCAAGTGAATATGGTAGCAATTGTCCTGTTTACGTCATCATATTAACACGCGTGTGACAGTGGACGTGTACACAAAGAAACACAAGCACAGGACAATAACCATAAACAGCCCATACTCCAATACAGCATCATGTCAACTATGGAGAATATGTCAATTTCTTACGTATGTGTAAATTATCGGGAATGTGAGAGACAGCCATGTTGCAATCATGTTTATTGCAAATGGTTATGCGATACTTGTACACCACTTTAGTATCTTTAGAAAACAGCCGTTCCCGAGACAATGGCGAGTGTGATAGTACAGGTACCGCTCTCGGGCCTTTGTGAAATAGATGGGTTTAATTGACATGGTCTGCCTGTTCTCTGTGTGATGCAATGTGATATCGACATCGCTGTGAAGATGTACTTGACAGATAAATGTCAATTAACATATTTCCCTTACCTGTGTACATTAAGAATCGCACTTCAAAGTGTAGTAAATATATTAGGCAATGCACTTATCTCTAATTGAACATTTATATATAGAACGGAGGTAAATCGGTCCAATAGTATACCTGAAAAGTGTATCCTTCATACAAAAATAACCTCCCATCCTTTAATGTTAATTGTACATGTTACTACTTCAGTTCCTTGAATTTATTGAATTATTTTCAAGTGGGCCTCAGACAAGTTTGCCTTAGTTAATTTTAACTATCATTTCCATTTTTTTCATACGGATCCTCTGAATGTAACATATAGAATGGAATAAAAACGAAACAAGAACTCGTATGGAAAGGAACAGGTCAACTGCCGATTATGGACTGGTCTGGAATTATCCAGAGAGGTCGTTGTCGTAAGATGGGGGTGGTCTTCACGTTCCTGCTGTGGGAAGAGTAAATATGAAGATAAAACGGATCAGAGGCATTGAGCTCTGTTTGGCGGATAGTCGTTTTCCCAACTCCCTGTGTCTGTCAAGGTTTAGTTAAAGGGAGCATTGTGGCTTTATTTGCACGGGGATTTCAACTTAATAATCTTGTATTAATACTGGAGCTGAGAAGCTACACCAACCTGCACTTGATAACCTTTACATGTGTGTACTGCTGAAAACGTGTTTAACACAAATTGTGAAAATCTGCTTCGTAAGTGCAAAATATGTGGATCAAAACAATATTTTTGTGAATATTATTCTTTAGGAATTTGACTTGTTTGAGGTTTGCCTTGGTCCGAATTAAAGAATAATGGTAATTTAACCAAAAGCTTAAATGTGGTGAAAGTGGTACATAAGTATGTTTGAACTAGAAGACTCGGGTGTAGGGTTGAATAACTTCCCTTGTCGATGCTTATTACCTGGAGCTTGCCTATGTCGATGCTGAGTTTCAATAAATTCTAAGATCAAGCTCCTTATTTGGGCATTTTAAATTGAATAATAACGAGACAAACCTGAAAGTTTGTTATCCATTTGCTGCAAAAGTATGGTGCCTTTTAATTAGAGCTCACACATGTGTTAGTGTAGGAAACCGAATTTCCACATCAGTAAAAGACATGCTTGAAGGAGTTGGCCGCGCCAGACATAGACTTGACAGACAATGAAACAGACATGTTGTATATATCAAGCAGCGATGTACATTTCGGAAGTGGGTTCTCACTTTGTCTCGAGTGTCTCAGTTCTTCAGCTTTGTTAGATTTCATTTGAAACAGTATTTGCGCGTTGGTTGATGAGGATTTTCTTATTTATCGTGACAGTCTTTTCCTGACCTAGAGTAAACGAAGTTTAAACTGACATTTTAGGACAAATTCCCGAGTCAATAACCATCCACGTGATTAATCAGAGGGGGTGTCTTTTAGACAGGTTTTGACATTTGCGTGATCAAAATAAGATTTAGTGGAAATGAATAAAACCAACCTTTTTACACGTTTTCCTCCCGAGATGTTTACAAAACATCCATAACGTTCTTTCCCCTTCCCCCCAAGCTCCACCCAAAAACGCCCCTGCCCACACAAGATGACACATTACCGGAATTCTTCCCACCCTCACAACTCAGGACACCCACCCCTACCTAATTTAGCCGCTTCCTCCGACAATTCGACGTGATTCACTCAAAGTGAAATAGATTACAGCACGTGACTCTCGCGACTAATTGATGCGAATAGCACATGTCACTCATCCCAAGATTGCAATGACTTCGGCGTGTTGAGTCTTTACCCTGAATAACATTATTTCCACTATGTTTTATCTGAGAAGGCCAAATCTATTTTATGTCCATATTTTATCTTGATAGATGAAAAGTAAATAAAGATCGTTGCCCAATGTCATTAGATCAAAGTCTTGGATGGAACAAATAAGTGTGATCTGAGGATATGCATGTGTAACAGGCACTCTAGCGAACATGCTATCAACTATTTTTACATTATATGCTGATTGACGTTTCCTGTACAAACTTATAAATAATACAAAAATGAGAGGCACTTATCCGAAGCGAATCTTGTATCTAACCTTTTTGGAATTACATGTCGAATCTTTAAGAGCAGCTGCTAAAATAAGATAACTTTCGTCAATGAATGCGGTTTGTGCGGTTTGTTCATTTATGAAGCTATGTGATCGGCAACCGTTTATATAGAGAACAATTCATAAAATATTCAGCGTATTCTACACAAGCATGGCGATACCTACCATACCTCCCCCAAGCAGGGGTTATTGATTTTCATTGACATGATAAAATAATAACATTATCACTAATTGAGACATATAATTGATTTGGTCTTAAACAACGTGTCATTTAAACAATGTGAGTCTGTAGACTAGAGGGATTGCAATGTAATGGACATTCCTGTTTACGTAAATCTCTTCCTTGTCACGCGGACAAAATTAACTGTCATGTGGTGGAGTTTTTATGAATACCCTGTCTTGACTCGAAAACGGCAAGGTGCGTTAATCCTTCGAGCTGTCACAACTCTATAGCGAGCAGACAATCCGTCGGCTATTGAACTTGTGTAGACTGCTACTAACTAGGCCTAATTACCCAATTGATGACAGAATAGCTCAGTCCACGCCTAATTTGTTTAGGTATTGTCTAATTATAAAGTTGTTACTGTCTTGTTAAGTAGTTAATGTCTATCGAATGAATGAATGAATGAATGAATGAATGAATGAATGAATGAATGAATGAATGAATGAATGAATGAATGAATGAATGAAGTCAAAGTTGATAAATGTTTCTCCCTCTTGTCTATGTCAGCTGAAATGTGCACCCTTCATCCGATGTGACAGGTCTACATGCGATTAAGCATATTACACCCAGGAGAGGATGATAACATCAACTTTCTGACATGGGCTGCACATAAAACCAATTCCGAATACAAGCGCTAGAGTCAAATTACACTCACCCCCTTTCAGTTCCTCCCCTATGTTTATTTATGATTGTGTCACGTTTGATAACCCAAGACGATAAACCTTACTTTTTCTTACTTTAAAAAAAGTATATCTTTTCAACAAGTTTACACCTCTACTACGCTGAGAGTTTAATCTCAGGGTTGTGATTAATGTTTCTCGGGATAGTTCCGTGATATGTCGAGGATGTGCATGCTGGTTTGCTGTCGGTTTTATGTTCTGCTGGTCGATTTCATTTCATGACGTGGACATGTTGACATATACGTGTGTCAATTTTATGAAATATGCTCTTTGATCGCATGTATACTTCACAGGGTCGTGGACCACCACTTAGGGAATTTTGAAAATGCCAAAACAAGACGCCTACGCTTTTTCAACTTTTGAGCATATGAAAAAGGTTATCAAGATATAACATTAATTTTAATGGATCATCAGATGCATGCATGCAGGAATGGTTGATATATCATTATCTAATGTGTTTATAGATAGGCACACGGTAAATGGCTTCAATATTTGCAAGATTCACGATGTTTTTCGGGTCGGTTGCTATTTCAGATACACACAGCACAGTGTTTAGATCGCGGTAATGCATTTGGTCCAGAACAGACGAATGATGAAATTATTTTGGAACTGTTTGTAACTTATATTTTAGAAATACAAAAATGTTTACCTGATAAAATGTACAGATGTATAATGTTTAGCTCGTTAAAGATAAACAAATCATTTTGCAACACGCACCTGTACGGAATGTTCTCTTTTTAAGAAAATAGGATGTCAATAAAACGTTTAATCATTTCCTTCCGGAATCACGAATCACAGATGAACGTCATTCTAATAGACTGGTTAAAGTTAACACGAATCATTCTGTCGCTCTAATAGATGATAAATAATAAAAACAGATTGGAAAGGTTTAAAATTGTCGTGTCTCAGTATTAAACAATGACAGTTCCCGTAATGATTGAACACAAGTAAACAAAGTATCGATAAAGAAATCAATATACTTACAGCCAACGCACGCCCTCTGACAGTCTTATAACGATTACTATGGATATTACTCCAACAAAGAAATGAAAAAGCGTGTCCTTGTTCATTGCTTGAAGCTCTCCGCCGTTCCCTAGATGTTGATTTCGGGCGTCAGATGAGTGACACAAGGTGAAATTGACAAGCGATCAGCTGATAATCCGAACTTGTTGATCCTGTTTGAAACATCCAACTGAAAATACACTGACTACTATTCCTCATTTCTTGGCTATCACATACTAAAAGAGGATGTGTTAAACAACGGTGAAATCCTCCTCGCTACCTTCCGTGCTGTCAACAACTTTATCCCACGAAACTAAGCAACATAACTGCTATAGTCTCCATGAAAATATGATACTCCGTAAGAATGAACAAGTTTTACCCCTCTGCTTAAACTGTTACCACGTGTACCGAGGGAGACCAGTGTTCTGACTAGATTTCAGCGAGCTACCCTAAGTGCTGTAGCCCTCCTACCAAGCTCCGCCCACTTTCAGTCGGAGGCACGCTCAGTGGTATTGCACGTGGGGTAGCGGCGCGTGCGCAAATTGTCGCGCCGTCAATCTAGCGCTATTGTCTCGGTTACAGTGGCTGGTCGCGGTGATTCCCTCAACTCTTCTTGACACTTGGGGAGGAAAAGTTGTAAGATATTCGTCCCCGTCTGTGGCACGATCCGCTTAAAGTCTAACTGCATACACGAACTTGACAACCAGCAAAGCATGTCGTTTGTTTAAACCCTGGCAGTTAGCGCTACACTATGAAGTATTATACTAAAGTCTATTGTCCGAGTTTAGCCCTGGCTGCTCCAGAGTTGAACTACCCTCTTCAAACTCATTTTGTCATGCCTCCGATATCAATAAAACACAACATAACGGAGGTAGAACATTGAGCCAAGCTTTATCACATATATTGAAACTCTCGTCTTAAAACACAACAGTAGGAGAAAAATTGGACTCATTCAACTCGTCCAGGTCGCAATGTCGGAACTTGTAAACAAGACATTGTAGTAAACGTTAAATCAATAGTGTGTATATGCGGCCGATGTGAGTATATCCATAGATCATGTACCGGTATATGGTCTCTGGTGTATTCCTGTATAGAGGAGTAACTGCAGTTATTATCGACGTCAAACGTCACGATATATCAGCTCGAACTTTGAACGCAGGAGGTGTACTTTCGGGGAGCTATTTTCAGTATATGCAATTGACAATTATTATTTATTGACAGACAGACAGTTATCCATTGTCAGTGAACCAGGGTTTGCCAATAGATTATACATATCAAATGTCAAGGTCATCTAAGGTTAACACCTATGCTATTTTGAGTTTTAAAAATCAGCTGTGTTTTAAATTTTTTTTTATTTAGATAACACGTTAAATTTAAAGCATCTTAAAACTCATGAAAACATGATTTACCAAAATTCAACTTTCCGTCTGTTTTTTTTCCTTGTATGCAATCTCTTGACTGAACATTGTAAACAATTACAACTCCGTTACCATGTCGACAATGACAAAGCTTAGAATGGTGATCATGGCGATAATAAGGATCTTGATAATAAATATACATGTCCAACATTCACAATCTGCACTTTCTTAATGCGAGGACGTGGCTACAGGCTGCATCCAGGGATCTCCAACAGTGAAACCACGACGACAGTTCACCGACTAAACACGACGACGTCCACGGTGGTTAGTTGACAAATTATTACAAGCTGGAGTTGTTGACTTCAACATGTCACCATATCCTACTGTTCAGGGAAGTGGACAATGAATACAGATACGTATTGTAGTATTTGTGAGTCAAACGTGTGTGTTCAATCTGCAGTGCTACAGAACTCTTGCTGAGGTTTGAAGTGGTCTACTTGTATTTTAATAACGTGTCAAGTAAAATCTTGATTATAGTGTCTCACAATAGTAAAATATATCTCTTCCTGCATGGAGCTATACAAGTAGGCCTGAACCTCACCGTTCTCTCAATAGTTAAGTCGACATGGAGGGCTTGGAGGCACACTTCTCAGATGCTGAGGTGAGGTGTTCGCCTGACAGGGTCTGTTGGCCCAACATACAAATAAATACAAATCAATGATGGTGGATGTTATTAATTGTTGTTTCAGAATTGTTCATAATTTGTGCAACGTGTGTGTTTGTGATCCAAACGAATGGACATTTAATCAGGAGAGGACAATATTTCATTGTACAGGTTGATCATACTATCATAACGTCGGCATACGTGCTGTTGATGTGGAACACTGGTAGAGGATTTGACCGACATTAACAAATCAGTAGTTTTGATAATTTATGAAAATGTAATCTTCTGATAGAAATGTAATTATGTCTTAATTATTAGTTACTGTTTACACATTCAAATCAAAGTTTCAACTACAGGTATGCACTTCACAGGATATGTTGTCTGAAGCAAAGCTACTCGTTACTGATTCGTCAACATAATATTTCAACACAATTCATGTAAAACAAGTCAAATGTGGCCCATAACCTAACTTGTTATCAATTTGTCAGCCAGAGGCTGGGATTACAATTATATGGCCTTTAATCCCAACCCGGTCGCTGATGGATAGGGGTGTTCCCCCATCTCATCCTACTCGTGGCATGCTCACCTCGGGGGGTTGGGGGATGCCAATACAAAGCATCCATCACCCTGCTCCAAGTTATTAACAGTATGGTGTTGGTGGCATTTATTGCATCTACATGGTGTCGTACATTTATTGTCAAAGTATGTTCAGATATTATCGAAACAAGAACATCATGCACGCACTGTAACAGATGTGAATCCGAACATCTGTTACATCATTCTGTTAAGCTGTTTCTTCCGTATATGTGCAACATCAAGACAGGTGAAAAAGTGGGGTTTTTTCGATGTAAATACAACATAAAACAACCTCTTTATTTACTTATTCTTTTGGCAAATATATATTCATTCTGTTGGTTTGTTTCTTCCGTATATGTGTAACATCAAAACAGGTGAAAACGTATTTTCTGTACGAAGTAAACCGTAAACACACCATAAAACAACCTCTTATTTACTGATTTCCTCTGGAAAATATAAATTGAATAAATGTGCTGTTAAAAGTGTTCTAATTCTGAAAGGAACGATGATGTAACATTAAAGGTACTGTATATCTCGGTATCGATACTTATAACTGAAAGTATATCTCAATGGTATAATGTATGCACATATCAATGTCTGTGTTGATGTAGGAATGTATTTCACTATAGGTGTATGTACTACAACAGGCTACTCCGACTCTGACAACACACCAAACCGGCAAGTCTTTGTCAAGTACATTTCACCATATATGATGGTAATCCCTGAACCCCGTTGTAGATTAATGTTGTCAGTGATCGGGCATATATACAGGGGCAACTAGTACCTCAACAGTAAATAAGGTGTAAATGTCACTACGACCAAGATCCATGTACATTACCCAGTCACACACGCTGATATCTGTTTCAGTCTTGTGAAGCTATGGATAT
This sequence comes from Haliotis laevigata, assembly GCA_008038995.1. Classification (NCBI taxonomy): domain Eukaryota; kingdom Metazoa; phylum Mollusca; class Gastropoda; order Lepetellida; family Haliotidae; genus Haliotis; species Haliotis laevigata. Next base: position 43,959 of record VKKT01001565.1, on the reverse strand, counting down.
ATCCTAATCGATTACAAAACAGTTTTATAACTTATATATTGCTTTATCAAACAATTTATATAAACGAAACATTCGATAATTCTTTGGTGGCTGCAAATATTTTTTGAAAATCGTTTAGCTGGATTATTGGGCTTCAGTGACCATGAACTTTAATGCTCGAATACCGGTGAGTCATAGTTACCCAAATGGCCTGAATTATTTTCCACATGATGCTTTTGAAGATAACATAACTATATCAATCTCTTCACACTTACGTTGATTTTAAGGGCACAGTGAACTGACATCATTTATACTTCTGTGAATAAATGGTAAAGTGTACAGTGTATATTAATTCACCAGTCCCCATTAATAATAATTACTAGCAAGGTTTATTTACACAGTAATATCAAACCGTTGTGAAAGCTCAACACAAAGGGATATTTTTCACAAAGCAGAAAAAAACACGAAACGCGCGGTTCAAATTGCAAAAGTCATTTGTAACGAGATAAACAAAAACGCTTATTGAGCACTTTTAAGTGACACATCTCGTTAAAGCATATAATATTAAATGGAAGTTAGGTCACCTTTTTTCGAATAAAAGTGAACACATTGGGTGAAACAAGACGAAAAAATGTATTACAAGAGTCATACTTGGAAGATTATCATTATGATAAAACATCGAAACCGACTATCAGAAATATAGACGGATTGGTGAAATGTGTAACATATACGAAGGCAATGACAGTGAAACCGACACACAAAAAACTGTACTGAGTTTGCTCAATCATTCAGTAATCTGTGGTCGACGGCTTAACCGTACTGGGGGATTATCGATGTTGACACGACGCCGGAGCAGATAGCGATGTCACAAATATGAAGTGTAGTAATCTCGCCCTCTCCCCAGTCACAGAGAACATGGCTGTCATCTCAGTACTGCTGACTCGACTGACGGCTAGGGGACGAGCTGAGATAGAAAGACGACGAGTTGTAGAGCTTGATAGTAGATATGGTACGTTGACAGGTGACTTGTACTTCCTCATCAGCTGAGAGACTTGTGAAATGTACATGATCTGGTTGTGTTGGCGCAGTGAGAGACACTCGCTGACAAGTGTAACGTGGCATTGACACATTTAAAACAGAACTTCTTATCAACCAAGGAGATGTTTAAAAGCCTGTTCAATAAATTTCAGAGAAAAAACATACATCCGGACCGATTCATTTTGCTGCATGTGATAAAACTAGATTTATACATGTACAAGGCAATTGTCCGTAATGCATACTTCAATGCAATGTGATGTGTATGCATGTAGTAGTATGTACATACAGGATGGATGCATATCTGAACACGAGGGGTTACGAACCTAGATTGTTGAGTTGATATAGTTATAAATGTGCCTCCACTTCTAAGAAAGATGAAAGATAGCTTTGGATCGTAGTATACCACGCAATGTGAGTTAGAAATGGGGGCATTAACGTACATCAAAGGGTTGCGCTTCAATATTCACCCATATCGGTTTGGATTAAAGGGGTATCTGTTCTGTTGTATGAGGGTCCACGTTGTCCAAGTCCGGATTGAATGGACATTGAGACATAGAACCACTCTGATCAGATTACTATGTTTTTCAATTCCTTGTACACAATTTTTGTTGACCAGGAGCGTTCATAAGGACAGTTTTTGTTAGGGAAAATGTTACCGCAGTGAAGTTTTGACGGTTAAACAGCAGCAATTCACATACAAAGCTTTGAAGCTTGTACTTTCCCTACACTATTTCACGGCTCGAAGTACGCCATAAAATCTGTAGTCGCCGACTCTTCTGTCTGCAATGGTAAAGGCCGTATTTCATAGCTTTGGTTGGAGTATAATCGAAAAATAATGTCTCGTGAGAGTCGGTATAGTAGATACGCACATGGCGACCGAAGCGTGTATGACTCTGTTGCTTATATAAGTGGAGTTTGGTGGCTCAAAGTACACAGATTAAGGTAGTTCCTGGATAATCACATGCCCCTGTGAGTCAGTGGGCAACAGACATAGGGTGTTTTGGTGTCATGTGCGACAAATGAAACACCATTTCCTCATTCGCCACGCTTATGATTTATTACAAAAATGTTATTATATTCATATTTATGACGCAATAAAATATGTTATAATTAGGTAATGTAGCGAGCAAGGGGAACCGTGTGCGAGACAGTTTGGTTTATGGTTAAAAACATCTTGAACCTTCTCTTTGGACTCTAAGTGTGCATGGCAGATCGTGCTGATACCTCGTCATGGCAGTGAGGCAACCTTCAGACACTAATATTTATGAAACATAAAAGCAGTACATGAAACACACACAGCCTCTGATTATACAAGATTCTAACTTGCGCTTTTACTGTCGATCTATGGCAACAGTGATATATTTATGTGTTACTCGTTTCTCATGACTCTTATTTTTAGAGAGTAAATCACAAACATGATAAAAAAAAAGTTTTTTCGTTCCGGATCAGGTCCAAAGTTTAGCAGTCTCTACCTTCATTCATCTACCCGGCAACCAAAAAACTGAAATAACCTATCTCATCCGGAACGAAATCTGTTAATTATAACAGGTTCTCACAGTCTACATTCTACAAAAATAGACTGAATGTATATCTATCCAAATGTCCCCAAACGCTCTTTAGACAAGATTGACTCCATCCATTGATTGCATATCCAAGATACAGAGGCAGGCATACAAAAGTCGGGGAAGATCAAAGCGAGATACAAACTGCGGGTACCTGATGAAGCCTGTGCCACATACCGTCACATTGACAAAGTCGACGGCAAAGATTACGCCGCCATTTAGTGGCTGGTAATTGGCGAGCCAGTTTTATACCAGAAAGTAAATATGTGAAATAAATAGCACCTCTCCTTTGTCGGAAGCCACAGAGGTGAGACGGGTATGCTGACGGGGCCTATCTTCCCCCAACAGCGATTAAAATGCCATCAGTACCACGACTGAGGGAGTAAATTGTTCATATTAAGCATGATACACGATTGTTATGACCCGAGGCATGGAGCTGTTATTGAAATGAAACTGGGAGCACCTTGCTAGGAGTAGCGATATCATCTAAAAACGTTTAGTGTGTAGACTGACTCTTTTGTGTGGAGTTTACCACTTCACATACTGTGTTCCATACATCGTTTACAGATTAACTGCATGAGATCTTGTGTTTGAAAACTGTAAATACCGCCCTTCTACTTCAACTCCGAAATTAACTTTTTACGACTTTGAAACGATATCAAACGTCATTATTGTCATTTTAACGTTAGAAATCCTTTGTTAAACCCGAAATGTGCATTGATTGTTGAGGAATTAAAGATGTATTTCAGTTGACAATTAATAGTCGATATCGCGAATGAAGTAGGTTTTGTTTCATTGGTTAGATGACTCGTAAGACGATGGTACTATCAGATCATTAAGATTTTGTGGTCAGTTTACAATCAGATTATTTTTTATGATTCAAAGGACAACTGCCGACACTATATATGTTAAAAGTGCCAAGATTTAGTTTTCACTAGAATCTTACTTTGTATATATGCTTGTTGTATCAGTGAACAAATATAGGCATCTGTCTTGCCGGTCGTTTTGTCTTTTATACAATACTTCTTATTTGATCAAATGGAAATCGACAGTGCCTGAAAGATGGAGACTAGGTGCAGATACATGAAGTGCTCAACTAAGTGAGACGTAAATGACAAATGCAGTTTATTGGGAAATGTAGGACGTGCGCACACGCACACGCAAGTCCACACCGACACACATATAGGCATTTAAAGAGTATTTTGACATTGTTTAGTATTCCATTTATTGCGTGCTAAGTAATTGTGGACATTTTATAGAGATGCGTTGTCTACAATATGTTCATGTTTATGACATGTTTATTTATTTCTCACTTCTGCAACATATTTTAAGTTTGTAAGTCGGGAAGAAGCACAACATAGCTACCCCCGGCGTTGTGGATTTATCTTTCTGGGAACCCCTGTTAGGTCAAACAACAAATCTTCAAATTTACATATTCAAAAACTGAAAACTAGGATAACCTTTGAGTTCAAGAGAACAATTTTAGACACACTGGTAGTGAGTTGTCGAATCTATTTCGTTTCCGCTTATTAGAACCAAGCATGCATAAATCAAGATATTGCCCACAATAACTGCTCCCTCGATGACAGGGAGGTCAGAGGTCAGTCGAGGGAGACAAATGTCGGCTCGATACCATCTGCCTATTGCTGGGCAGGTATTAGCATACAAGCGAAAACAGATAGCCTACTTTTATGGTAGTTTAGGAGCAGGCTTGTCGACATGCGATTGTTTTTATGACAACTGTTCGACAGAAAACTGATTTACATGTCAAGGATAAGATTAAGTGTGTTTTATTTCGCCCAATTAATGCGACAGAGACAATACGGTTAAAGCTTGCCCACTTCACGTCCTCTTGACCCCAAACATTAGAATAATGGCGTTTGACCCCATTAAAGTGACACCGACTTGAAAATGATGTTTCATGTCATGCAGTTGGCCTGACGTCTTCTTTCATGCGACACCATCTACCTGTCGGACATGAAAAGTTCATTCCATGTTGTGTACAGCGACAGGGACGTCCATGTACCACAGCTGTAATATTGACATGTTGACAGCGATCTGTGATGACCCTTAATATGATAGATTGGGAATACGGGAAACTTGGGTCATATAGTCATTTGTTATTAAACCGTGGAGTTGTGCTGACCAGAGTGTTGTGAGGGCGCCATTAGGAGGCCACGTTGTTACAGTCGTAGGAAATAGTGAGTGAGTGAGTTTGGTTTTACGCCGCTTTTAGCAATAGTCCAGCAATATCACAGCGGGGGACAACAGAAATGAGCTTCACACATAGTACCCTTGTGGGGAATCGAACCAAAGTCTTCGGCGTGACGAGCCAACGCTTTAACCACAAGGCTRCCGCCCCTTCCCAAGTGGAGAAACCATACAGAACACCTAGTACTCGCTCGACTCACATCACGACAGTCTCCTCAGTTAAAGATGCCGGACTAGGAATTGCTTCATCAAGAGGAAACTTAGAACCCAAGCACCAACTAGTAATTGTTGAAACTGAATTGAGCTTCATACATTGTATCCATGTGGGGAATCGAACCCAAGTCTTCGGCGTGACGAGCGAACGCTTTAACCACGAGGCTACCCCACCTCCCTCGTACGAAATAAAGGATGCACCATGTCAATCAGTATTGAGCGTTTGGGGTACCGTGTCATCCATTATGTGGAACCATGTCATTCTGTATTGTTTATATCATTCAGTATGGAATGCCATGTTATTCAATACTAAAGCCATGTCACTCACTATGGGATGCCATATTATTCAGTATGGCATACCATGTCACTCACTATGGGATGCTATATCATTCACTATGGAGAGCCATGTCACTCAGTATAGGATGCTATATCATTCACTATGGAGAGCCATGTCACTCAGTATGGGATGCTATATTCTTCAGTATGGTAAACCATGTCACTCAGTATGGGATGCTATATCATTCAGTATGGCATACCATGTCACTCACTATGGGATATCATTCAGTATGGGGTGCTATATCATTCAGTATGGGATACCATGCCACTCACAATGGGATGCCATATTCTTCAGTATGGCATACCATGTCACTCAGTATGGGATGCTATATCGTTCAGTATGGGATACCATGTCACTCAGTATGGGATACCATATTCTTCAGTATGGGATGCCATATCATTCAGTATGGGGTGCCATGCTATTTGGAATGGAAAGCCATTTCATTCATGGCCAAAGATTAGGTTCTCAGAGTAAAATTAGTTTCTCAGATACAATGAAATATTTTCCTCGAAATATAATTAATCTCCAATCTATTTTCTTCCTCAAAATAAAATTTGACTTCAAATAGTTCGCTCACAATTGTATACATCTCACAACTTAGAGGATCAAAGACATTTCCTTGTCAGTTTGTCTTGTGAGGTGTGAAAGGTTTCGATCACGAAACCGTACCATAAACAAATTTGTTTACATTCCGACTTCAAGAAAATCAGAGCATGTGACTTATTAATTCACGTGTCTCCAAAAAGACGCATGATGTCAAATTTGTCTGTCTGTGTGTCTTTCCGTCTGCCATGACATACAAAAATGTTGTTTCACCAATATCAATCCTGATTGGTTGACGACATGATGATTGACGAGAGGCCAGATCGAAGACAGTGTTAGGAGAGGATCCTGTGATCTTTGGTTGCCAATCAACAACGCCGAGACAAGTCAGGAGCCGACAATCAAAACTGGCCCTAAGATTGTAAAAGCAGACGAGATAATTAAATCAAGTCCATCCCACCTCTATCTGGTATTTGACGGATTTTCTTATGTAAACATGTTTATTGCCCCAATCAAACTTAAAGCCGGATTAAATGTGTCTTCTATGTCCTGTTTTAAGTCTTTTATTGAACTTAAGAACACTATTTAGAAACATTGGGTGACAGAATTGCGTAAGGCTACAAAGAACGGGCGGCGACTGTTTGTGTTGAAATTGTTTAACTTGATTGCCAAATAAAAGAAACTGGAAACGCGGGACAAATATCGTTATGAAGCAAGAAAATGATCAATGGAAATATAGTTTAATAGAATGCTTCATCTATATCATTATCCATGTTGCGTTGCTTCGCCGGGCTGCTTCTTTTAATTTATCGTAGCCTATTGACGCAAATTTAAAAGAATGTCTATAATTGAACTTTTCTGCAGTTATTTATAGAAGTTATTGAGCGATAATGTGTTTGCATCTATTGCAATAAAGAAGCTGACTATACATAACAAATGTTCCGCTTCATCACACCAGCTTCTAGATGGTTGTAACATATTAGGTGAAATGTTTTCATTGTAACTCTATTTATACAGGTATATTTCCACGATCTCATCTGTCCTTACAATCCGGCCTCGTAGCGACCAGACATTAAGTGAAAACACGCTGTCTCTCCATATTGTTTTATTGTTGAAGAAGGTAATACGAAGAAAACATGACACTAATAATCAGGGAAGCAATACGTGTAACAGTTTTGTTTAAAAATCCATTCCATCCATTTGTTGTAGTGCAGGAGTTGACAAATTGGCCCGTCTGTACATCTATCATGTGGCGGAATTCCGACAATGTAATCACAACAATTCCCATATCGATTGGTTGACGACAGGTTGATTGGTGATTGACAAGACACATCCCTGAGATGCTCTGGCCAGTCAAGTGTGTCGAGACACTGTACAAACTAACACATACACTGCCTTGTTTAGAAGGTGAGGTAATCCGAGACCTAATTGCTATAATCCATTTATTTGACAGATTAACCTAAAACAACACCTTTTATTACCTTAATTACAATTAAATCCGATTATCTGTCTGGTGGACATCCCTTAACGACATGACGAAGTGTAATAATTGATGTTAGCTTGTGGCGACGCGACACTTCTAGGAAAGGACAGAATCCCAACTGTTGTGAGAAGTGATTGACATACAAAAGAAACTTTCCTTTTGATCACCGGGAAGGTTTACATGCATATCTGCTGAAATTGTTCCATGTGTTATGATAACCCGCTTTGATTGAGCTTCGGTGTGATCCATGTAGATATGGAAACGTGCCTACAATTCTTTACATATTAAAGAAACATTCACATATTGAAGTAACGTTCCCCCTTTCTTGATATGTTACGTGACAACAGACAGAAAATATATAGAAATCAATATAAATCTCTACTCCAAGGTTACTAAAATATATCTATAACTTCGAAAAGATGATAAATATGATAAACAGATGTCCATGTATATACTGTGTTCGTGAAATTGCAGGGCATCGAAGGCTGTCTGATTATACAATTGGTTATTGCGAGCGTAAATCCACAAGAATATCCTGAACACCTCAATAGTGAGGGTCCTGAACACCTCAATAGTGAGGGTACACACAACCCATTCTCTATCTGTTGCTGCAGGTGTGATGTGAGTATAGCGTCTCCTCATCTGTAATGGGCGAATTAGGTGTAAGACAACACCTTTATGGTCTCTAATTACAATTAAGCTGATTCCACCCCTCGGGTCTCCTCCGTAGTGCACAGACCAGGTTCACCATCTGTAGTGTGTATACATGTGACATGACTTACACACTGACATCTCAGTCGGAGTGTCTCCACTGATGCAAGCCGGAGGGGAAATTGAGTTATTTTTTCCGACGTTCAGAAATTAAAGCCGTTAAAATTAAAGTTGTGCAGAGTGAGTTCAGGTGGTTGGAATTTGTAAACCGTCTGCGTATAGGCGTTTGTTATGAAAATGACGGCTTGGAACTTGAAATTATTCGCTGCTGAGAATAGACTTCAGACATGTTTAACGTTTTGCAGTCGAACAATAAATCTCACCTGACAGGATTTAAGGCTTTTTTTGTAATGTGCAATATTTTCCGACGATTAAGTCACGGCAAACATGTCACACGAGAATAAATCTGTAGCAGTTATCGATATCGCAGCAGTCGCTATCATATCAATCCACAAATCAAATAGATGCTAAAGGAAAACAAGTTCTATGGACAGTCAACGTCTTTATAGACAAGTTCTATGAACAGTCAACGTCTTTATAGACAAGTTCTATGAACAGTCAACTTCTTTATAGACAAGTTCTATGAACAGTCAACGTCTTTATAGACAAGTTCTAT